>SZWC01014033.1:21496-36686 GCA_023375785.1 Penium margaritaceum
CACCACACCACACCACACCACACCACACCACACCACACCACACCACACCACACCACACCACAGCACAGCACAGCACAGCACAGCACAGCACAGCACAGCACAGCACAGCACAGCACAATACAGCACAGCACAGCACACCACAGCTCACCACAGCGCACCGCACCGCACCACACCACACCACAGCACACCACAGCACACCACAGCACACCACAGCACACCTCAGCACACCTCAGCACACCTCAGCACACCGCAGCACACAAGTAATGGTACCTTTGATGCTTGTGCCCTCTGAGGACAACGCTGCCATCGCCACAGGGACACGCGTCCAGCTTGTCTGTTCCTTCACATTCTCTCCCCTTTCATGCCAGACTTTCCTCTACCCCCCCTCCTCCCCCCCCGGGCTGCCCCCCCTGCACCTCATCGTTTTTCCTCACCTGTTTGTTTTTTCCCCCACCTCACGGTTCAGTTCATCTCTGGCTGCGCGTTCGAAGCAAGCGGCGCAGCGGCTGGCCATGGAAGAGGCCAACGTGCGGCGCTCGTCACGCATGCGCAGCCGAGAGCGCTTCTCCATCTACTCCCACTCCGCTTCCGCCGCCGCTTCTGCCGCAGCTGCCGCCGCTGCTGCTGCCCACGATGCACCCTTCATGCATTACGTCAACCGCTTTGGCGGCGCCGACCGCCGTTGACCTCACCAAGTTGTGGGCTGTTCCTGGGCTGCCCACCCTACTCTCATCCCCATCCCTATCCCTCGCCCCTCGCCTGCAACCCTGTGTGTGCCGTCTGGAAGATGGAAGGAGGTCGTTGCGAAACCCCCAAGAAAACTCAGAGTGATGGGCCATGGCACAAAGTCCTCCCTCTGAAAATGGGGAGCTCGGGCTCGCTCGAGAGACGGCGCAGGGGTTGCTAACGCCTCTGATTCTCACTGCGGCATACGGCCATGGGTGAAGAAGAGGACAGTTGTTAGGTCTCGGATCTAAGGCCGTGAGCCAAACCCTGCATAGGCCATGTGCAGCATCCAGCCGACTGCAGCATTCAGATTGCCGCAGCTTTCAGCCGGCAGCTGTTGCAAGGGCAGCAGGCTATAATGAGCCTGCTTTGTAGCTGCTGCTGCAACAGCAGCTGCCAATGTAGTGCCAATGTGTTGCCATTCCAACAGCCTTAGGCTTTGTGCTGGTGCTTTTGCTCCACCTTGCTACTTGGTCGTTTGGTCCCGTTGAGTTGTAGTCCGGTTACAGGAGATGGGTTGTCAAGAATGTGGTTTCTTCGTTCAAGGTGTTGTGTGGCACCAACTGTGGTGTACTTAGGAGCCAGTGCAATCCCTGAAAAGGATGTAGGAGACAACTCTCGATGAGAGAAGCAAGTGGTGGTCTATGTTGTGGCACATGATTCCAATCTTGTGCATAGCCACACCTGCACACATGCTTTCTTTCATTGTCAGCATTGCGTGGTGCACCGATGGACTGGCGCGATGCATTTGCATGGTCTCTGTTGGCATGTGTCACGGTGACCTCCGGACTTGTCGCCACGGTTTGCTGGTTTGTCGCGACACTTGACGGTTGCTTTCACAACATCGGCATTGGTCGACACGCCCTCATGTGCTCTCCAGCGTTTTTTCGATGATCATGTTGGTGTGGGTTGTGGTGACCTCTAGGCTTCTTTCAAAGCTCGTCTGTGTGCCAGGACACTCTCCCAGGCTCTCCAAGGTTTTCTCGGTGACCACCTCCTGGGGTCCATTTTCTCAGTGGTACAATCCTTGGGTGATAATGATGCAGGTGGGTAGAGTTTCTGATTCTGTACGTGACACTTCTTTCGGTTTGTCATTCGGACAACAGAGGAGCCCGTACGCATGCCAGGTTCCCTCTTCCTGTTGTTTTGGAGTTTGTAGCCGGGTTAGCTTATTTTCTGACCGATTCATTAGACACTCGCATTTACTTGCACTCACGTCCATTATTTCCTTTTAGCTGGAAACACTAAGCAGCAGGTTGGGGCAGGAACGTAGTCGATGCAGCGTGCTGGCTTCCACGCTCGTTGCTTGGTCTGATGCCCCCTTAGTCCGCTGCTCTAGAGGCTAAGTCTAGATGCTCTGGGTTCGTTACTCAAAAGTGTGTGCGTCTGTGTTAGCGTCAGAAAGCACCTGAAAAGTAGAAGTTGTTGGTTTTTGCGCATCTCTCATTGTGCTCTGTTCTGTCCTCCCGGCTTGTGTACATCGGTGTGCAGATGACTGACGGCGAGACTCGACGCTGATGGAGTGTCGTCCGGTGGAGCCGACGCACGCTGAGGTCTACTCGCAGTTCGCTAGAGCCTCCTCCCTCCGGCGACGTGCTCAGCTCTATCGGCAGGCCTCCTCGGCGGTCGTCCTGCCGACAGTCACTGCCACCACAGTTGTTGTCTGCATACGTCCAGCGCGTCCCATCGCGTCTGCATCGTCATGCTCTCCCTGGGTCCTTGTTGCATGTTGCATGGTCCTGTTCGGCATCATGAACCGTCGTAGACACTACCCGGGTTCGGGCAGCCATAACTCTTTGCTACTATTTTTCTACCTGATTCTGACCGCACGACTGCGTTCGCAGCGTCGGTATTATGGTATGGTCCAGTTTTCAGGCAAAACGGACGACGCCCGAGTTTTGGGCTGTCGGGCGTCTGGCAGGGCTCACCGAGAAAACCCTGCCTGCCAGAAAATAGGTCCAGAGCTATTTTCTGATTGGCTGGTTAGCTGAGTAACAAGTTCTACACTAATGGGGGGGAGCTAGAACTTGGAGGGGTCTCCCATTGTTGCTCATTCTTCACTTCTAATCAGTTACTTCCAGTTTTCAGCTGCTTTCTGACGCTAACACTGGCGCGCGCGTTTCTGAGTAACAAATCCATTGCTTGTAGACTTAGTCTCCAGAGCAGCAGACTTAGGGGGCAGCAGACTTAAGCAACGAGCGTGGAAGCCCGCACGCTGCATCAACAATGCTATTGCCCCAACCTGTTGCATAGCATTTCCTTTTGGGAAGAGGCTTCATCCAACGGTGCGTGGGCCTTAGCGCGCTTCGGCTCCACCGTGCGACACTCCAGCAGCGTCGAGTCTCGCCGTCAGTCATCTGCACGCCGATCAGTCTGGCTCGGAGGGGCCAGCGGATGCAACCGGGGTAGTTGGCCCGGATGGGCTGGCGGACGCGACTGGGGCTGTTGGCCCAGAGGGACTGGCGGGCACGTCTGGAACTGCCGGACTGGAGGGGCCAGCGAACACGATTGGGGCTGCCGGTCCGGAGGGGCCAACGGAGACAATTGGGGCTGCTGGCCCTGAGGGACTTGCAGGCGCGTCTGGGAGTGCCGGACCAGAGGGGCCAGCGGACACGACAGGGGCTGCCGGCCTGGAGGGACCAGAGGACGCGTCTGGGGTTGCTGGCTCGGAGAGACCAGCGGACACGACTTGGGCCGTGGGCTTGGAGGGGCCGGTAGACGCGACTGGGGCTGCCGGCTCAGAGGGACTGGGAAACGCGACAGGGACTGTTGGCCCGGAGGGACCAACAGACGCGACTGGGGCTGCTGGGTCACAGGGACTGGGGGATGTGTCACATGGAAGCGACAGGACGGAGGAAGGACTCATTCCCCCATGGGATGGGATAGACATAGATGGCCCGGAACGAATGAGGTCGTGAGGAAACAGGTCCTCAAAGAAGAGTGCATCCCGGGACTCGATGATGCAGTGCCGGGAGGGATCCCAGAAGCGCCAAGCCTTGGACCGACGAGAGACACCGAGGAAGGTGCAGGGGCATCCGCGGGGGATGATCTTGCCTCTTCGCTGCGGGGTGGGCAGCCACACCATGGCCACGCAGCTCCAGACGCGAGCCGGGCGGAGGTCAGCGCGCTGACCGCACCAATGCTGGTAAGGTATAGACTGGCGGGGAAGGGGACCGTGGGGAATCCGGTTGAAGACCTAGGTCATGTAGGCCATGGCTTCAAAGGAGAAGCCATCGGAGAGACCGGACTCGACCCGCATGGTGCGGATGGCGTCGGCCATGGTACGGTTCCACCGTTCGGAAACACCATAATGGGCGGGCGTGTAGGGCGCGAATGTCTCATGGTGGACGCCGCGTGAGGTGAGAAAGGTTGTGGCCTTGCCCATGTACTCACCACTGCGATCGGTGCAAAAGGGGCGAAGAGGGTGGCCACACTCGCGCTCCGTAAGGACAAGCCAGTCCTGGATGGTGCGGGCGATATCGCTCTTCTGCCAAAGGCAGAAGACCCAGCAGTAGCAAGAGTAGTCATCAGTGAGGGTGAGGACATAGCGGCCGTGCTCGCTGACGGACTCGGTGGGGAGAGGGCCCATGACGTCCGAATGGACAAGGTCAAGAGGGGCGGACGCACGGGAGGAAGACAGAGGGTACGTGGACCCGTGCATCTTCCCATGAGCGCAATCAATGCACTCAGTGGGGCATGGGAGGGGGAAAGTCTCCCGGTCAAGGCCCTTGGCCGGCTGGGTGTAGAGCATGCTGTCTACGGTGGCAGAGTGGACGTGGCAGAGGCGCCGGTGCAAGTGGCGAGTGTGCAAAGGAGAAAGCGTGCTAGTGACAAACACATGACCTGTGGCGGCCGATGGGGAGGAGACAGAGGGGGAGGAGGAGAGATGAGGCACATGCCACAGGTTGCCATGGGCGGTGGCGTGGAGGACAATGAGACCAGACGGACGCAGTGACACAGCGCCAACACCACGCGAATTCACCAAGTCCATGCTCATGCGGTCAAGTGCAGTGCAGGACAGAAGACTGAGCTCAAGACCAGGGACAAAGAGGACGTCGGTCAGAAAGACGTCACCGGCAGGACCACGGAAACGAACAACGCCAACACCACGGATAGGCAACACCTGTCCGGCGCCAATCCGGACACCGGAGACATCGCCTACAGGACCGAGCATACTAAAGGCCTCACAAGAGGCCGTCATGTGATGCGTGGCCCCGGAGTCGATAATCCAGGTCTCAGCAGGGTCTTGGACCGGGGTCGCCAGATCGATAACGGTCACATGGCAGCAAGCAAGGGACGCGGACGTGGTGGACGGAGGCGCAAGTTGAGACTGCCAATCATCAAGCCATGCAACGTCGTCACAGGAAGGGGTAGAGGAGACCACAGGAGAAGATGCGACAGACGAGGAGATGGGACACGACCGTAGATCAGTCTCAGTCATGCAAGTTGGGGTAAGAGAGCAGGAGGTGATGCAACTTGCACTTCCCTGGGGAGGAGGGCGCGTCAGGTCGAGCTGGAGCGCGATAAACTACTCCAGCTGACGCTCACGAGAGGACGGCCCGGGAGTGTAGACCGAGTACGGAGTGACGGCACTGGAACCCGTTTAAGGGAGGGACATTGCCAGCGACGGGAACGGCGGCACCGACGGTTGTGGGTAGTGCTACTGCGGCGCGGGTGTCTGCAGGACTGGCGGAGCTGTGGAAAGGACAGAGCTGCTGGGCGAGGTCGAAGTATTAGAGCCAGCAGCAGTGACGGTGGCAGAGGCGAGACGGCGCTCACGCTAGCGATGCATGGTGGCAATGACACGCGCCTCGTCCGTCGGGAGAGGGCACATGCACCACCCGTGCCCGAGCTGGCCACAGTTGTGGCAGACCAAGCCACCACCGTTGGACCCGGTCGACGGCTGCTACTGCTGCTGTTGCGGTGGACCCTTCCCTCTCTTGTTCTGGCTCTTCTTCTTCTTCCCCAAAGACAATGAGGTAGCTGCGGCGGGGGAGGCGACGGCCACGGAGGCGACGGCAGGGGAGGCGACGGCATGGGATGCAAGAGCCTCCGTGTGATGGAGCTCGGACTCCTGGCGAGCTTCCTCAATGCGAAGGAAGAGCTCGTATGCCCAGGGCATAAGGGTGCCCTGGGCCACCATGGTGGAGAGGACATCCTGGGGGTAGTGCACGAAGACATCCGCGTATGCGCTGGTGGCGCCGCGCTTGATGGTGAGGAGCGCGGACAGAGGAGGTGGAGCAAATTTGTCGAGACGACGAAGGATGTCCTCCCCCGCTGCCAGTAGGCAGTTACCGTCTCGGTCTCCCCCATGTATAGGGAATTGAATTCCCGGAGCAGACGGCTGATCTTAGCATCGCTGGACAGGCAATGGGGCCTGGTGAGGACGTGCCATGCGGCTGCAGGGTCTGGGATGTCGCCAGAGGTGAAGTCGTCGAGGAAAAGCTCTAGGGCCGGGCGGGAAGCTGGAGGGGCGACTGGGACGAGGGCACGGACGGCGCGATCTGCGTCATACAGCTGGTCGGCCTGGGTGGAGTTGTAAGGGAGGGTGTAGTATGCCCACAGGCCCTCACCTTGCGCCCAGATCCGGAAGCTGAGCTCCCAGCTCCAGACCGCTCGCCGGCCTGAAGCGGCGGCGGCGGCGTCTCAAAGTCCTTCTGCCTGCGGCCGGCACCCAGAGTGGGGCCAAGGACGGAGGTCACTGTCTGCCGCTGGCACTGAGTATGCTGCTGTGCCAGGTAGTATGTGGTAGCAGACACAGCTGGGCTGGCGTGCCCTGGAGGGATGAACGACGGCGGTGCACTGGTGGCAGTCTGGGAGGCTACTGGTTGCAGCGCTGTAAGCTGCTATGTCAAGGCGGCGAGCTGTTGGTGAAGAGCGACGAAGGGATCAGGGTTGCCGCCAATGACACCAGTGGGCTGCTGCTGCTATTGCTACTACTGCTGCTGCTGCTGCTACAGTCGTTGCAAGAAAGGAGGGGTAGGGGTCCCCCCAGCAGAGGAGGATCCCTACTCAGCGGGGCTACCAGCCATGGTTTGGTGTCCCATGTTTTTTTTTTTTGACTTTGTGTTGCTGATATCAGCAGTGGCTTGGGGCGGTGGGAATTCTACCCACCCCTTTGGTTTTCTTCCCCCTTCCCTTTCTACCCCTTCTTTTGGTTTTTTTTGTTGATGACGTCAGTAGTGACGTCAGCAGTGACGTGAGCAGAGGGGTCTTGACGTCAGCAGCCACGATTGTTGGGGCCGCCACTATTGCTGCTGTTGCAGCCGTTGCAGCTGTTGTTGTTGCTGCTGCCGCTCTTGCTATAGTTGTTGGTGGTGTTGCTGCTGTGGCTGCTGCTGCTACTGATGCAGGTGTTGCTGCCGCTGCTGTTACTGCTGTTGCTGCTGTGGTTGCGGCTGCTACTACTGCTACTGTTGCTGTGGTTGCAGTTGCAGCTACAGCTGCTGCTACTGCGAGGTGTTGTGGCTGTTGTGGCTACTCTAGTGCGCTGTTGCTGCTGCACGCTGCTACAGATGCTACGTGCTGTAGCTGCTGCTCTGCGGGGTGGGGGATTTTTCTTTTGTTTCTCCTTCATGTCATTTTTTTTGTTTCGCTTTTTTCTGTCACAGCGGGCATCAGCCCGCTGTCTGCTGCGAGTAGCGGGATGCTGCTCGCTGGCAGCAGCGAACTGATGCTCGTAGCAGTGGGCTGCTGCCAGCAGCTGCTTGCTGCTGCTACTACTGCAGCTGGCTGCTGGAGCTGCTGCAGCCCGCTGCTACTGCTACACGCTACTGCTGCGTGCTACGGCTGCTTTTTGCTGCCGTTGCGGGCTGCTACTGCGGGCTGCTGCTACGCGCTGCTGCTGCTGCTACTGCGAGCAGCTGTTGCGGGCTACTGCTGCTGCGGGCTAATACGAGCTACTGCTTCTGCCTACTACTGCTGCTGCACGCAGCTGCTGCTGGCTGCTGCTGCCACTGCTCGCTGCCGTTGCTTGCGGCTGCCGCTGCTGCAAGTTGCTGCTGATGCGTGCTGGTGCAAGTCATTACACCTGGGTGACGTTGCAGCGTGCGTCGTCGACCGTAGGTGTCGGATGCCACCTCCTGCTCACCTCCTCGCGTCACGCGTGGGGGTCAGTACTGCCGAAACGATTTCGGCAGCATTTCCCCTGGCCGAGTGGCCGTGGGAAAAAATCTGATGCCGCCACCAGGCGGGTCAATGCTGTCGGAAAAATCCGGCAGCATTTCCCCTGTACTGGCGCTTTTGGGGGTCCGCCGACGTTGTCTGGCACCTGTTCGCCAGTCTTCTGCTGCTGCTGCTACGCTCTGGCTCTGATACCAAGCTCAAAAACCTAGGCAGTAGGTTGGGGCAGCAGCGTTGTTGATGCAGCGTACGGGCTTCCACGCTCGTTGCTTAAGTCAGCTGCCCCCTCACTCTGCTGCTCTAGAGTCTAAGTCTGGAAGCTCTGGGTTTGTTACTCAGAAACGCGCGCGCCAGAGTTAGCGCCAGAAAGCAGCTGAAAACTGAAAGTAACTGGTTAGGAATGAAGAATGAGCAACAATGGGGAACCCCTCCAAGTTCTAGGCCCCCCCCCCCTAGTGAAAAAGTTGTTACTCAGCTAACCAGCCAATCAAAAGCTAGTGCTAGACCTATATTCTGCCAGGCAGGGTTCTCTCGGTGAGCCCTGCCAGACGTCCGGCAGCCCAAGACCCGGGCGTTGCCTGTTTTGCATGAAAACTGGACCATACCATAATACCAACGCTGCGAACGCAGTCATGCGGTCAGAATCAGCTAGAAAAATAGCTAGAGAAGTTATGGCTGCACAAACCCAGTCAGTGCCTATGACAGTCAACAATGCGAAACAGGGCCATACAACAGAAGACGTGGACCCTAGGCATCGCATGATGCTGCAGACGCAATGCCACAACCAGACATAGCGCTAGTTGCATGCAGACTGCATCTGCAAAGGCAGTGACTGCCGGCGGCCCGACCACCGAGGAGGCCTGCCGATGGAGCTGAGGGCATCTCCGTAGGGAGGAGGCTTCAGCGAACAGTGCGTGGACCTCAGCGCGCGTCGGCTCCACCGCGCGACACTCCAGCAGCGTTGAGTCTCACCGTCAGTCATCTGCACGCCGATGTACACAAGCCGGGAGGACACAACAGAGTACAAATGAGAGATGTGCAAAAACCAACAGCACTCTCACCACACTGGTGCACGTGATTGATAATGGAGGTGCGCTGACGCTGGAAAACCTAAGCAGCAGGTTGGGGCAGCATGCGTTGTTGATGCAGCGTGCGGGCTTCCACGCTCGTTGCTCAAGTCGGCTGCACCCTCAGTCTGCTGCTCTAGAGTCTAAGTCTGGAAGCTCTGGGTTTGTTACTCAGAAATGTGCGCGCCAGTGTTAGCGCCAGAAAGCAGCTGAAAACTGAAAGTGACTGATTAGGAATAAAGAATGAGCAACAATGGGAGACCCCTCCAAGTTATAGCTCCCCCCCACTAGTGTAGAACTTGTTACTCAGCTAACCAGCCGATGAGAAAATAGTCTAGGACCTATTTTCTGGCAGGCAGGGTTTTCTCGGTGAGCCCTGCCAAACGCCTGACAGCCCGAAACCCGGGCGTCGTGCGTTTTGCCTGAAAACTGGACCATACCATAATACCGCCGCTGCGAACGCAGTCGTGTAGTCAGAATTAGCTAGAAAAATAGCAGTAAAGAGTTATGGCTGTCCGAACCCAGGCAGTGCCTACGACAGTCAACGATTCCAAACAGGGCCATACAGCAGGAGACATGGACCCTAGGCACCGCATGATGCTGCAGATGCAATGCCACAGCCAGACAAAGTGCTAGGTGCATGCAGACAGCATCTGCAGTTGCAGTGACCGTCGGCGGCCCGACCACCAAGGAGGCCTGCCGATGGAGCTGAGCGCATCGCCAGAGGGAGGAGGCTCCAGCGATGGGTGAGTGGGCCTCAGCGTGTGTCGGCTCCACCGAGCGACACTCCAGCGGCGTCAAGTCTCGCCATCAGGCATCTGCACGCCGGGGGGACACAACAGAGTACAATGAGAGATGCACGAAAACCAACAGTGCAGGTGATTGATAATGGAGGTGCGCTGATGCTGGCTCCACGGTCGAGGGGCAGACGCTACAATTCTCCTGAAACGCATACAGGAGGCAATGTGTGGTCGCCTCCGATGTGTGTCCCGGCAGAAAATGTCATCCATGCCTCTTGTGCACTTCCCACGGCTCTGCGGGAACTTGTTACCCGCTGACCCGTTGTTTTGTGGTGACCAACAGTGCAACGCTAGGGTTCCTAGTGCTATTGTCTGGGAGTAGGTTACCGGGTTGCATCGACAGGACCACACGCTACGGTGTTCCTATCCGGAAGGTTGCTTTCACGTTGGACTCGAATTGGGGAAGGGTTTGAGTCCTCATGGGATGAGGGATGCGAGCGATGTTGAGCTCGCCACTCAATCGCTTGTGACCCAGTCGCTGCGTGTGTGTGATACACAGCTCTGTTGGTTGTCACTCACCTCTTGTCGCGTGTAACTCGCTCCCTTGGGTGAAGTCTTCACGCCATGGCACTGTGACTCTCACTGTTCCTTTCGCTCTACACTTCTCATTGTTGTCTCACTCACCTTACCTTCCCACTGGTATTGAAGCCGTGGTGAGAGAAGAGCCTAGAGCGAATTTGCGGCTTCAGCAATATCTACAGCGACATTTGCCACTAGGCACTGTAGGTGCGGCAGCAGCAGCAACATTCAACCGCATTTCCTGCCTCCGAAACTGCTGCAATAGCAGCAACAATTGCAGCAGCCAAGAGATTGCCGCCCACGTCTCGGCAGCTGCAGTGGCACTGTCTGCAGCCGCAATTCTGCAGCTGCATTCAATCGCACCTGCGGTCATACTTATGTTTGACGGTTGGACCGCCGAGACTTCACAACTAGTGGCTGTTGTACTCACAGCTGCAGAAGCTGGTGCAGCGGCAGCACCAACTGCAGCCACAACCGAAGTGTTGCAGCTTCTGCCTCAGCAACTTGCCAGTACATATGGCAACCACATTTGTCGCGACAGTACTAGCAGCAGGGACAGCATGGGCTACATTGCCACAGGCCAGTGCCCCCTCCCCTCTCCCTTTCCATCACACAGGCGATGACATCACCACATTGGTGGTGCCACTAGGCACGCTGGCGCACCGTGAGGTCCCCGGGGCGTGCTGTTTTGCGTGTAGTACGAGGTGCGGTCAGCACACTGTCAAACGTATCAACATCAAGGCACGAGCAGTGACCTGCATCCGGGTCTCCTTCAGCACCGCCGGCGCGGAAAACGCATCAAGACCCGGTAAGCGTCTCACCTCCCATCTCTCCAGGGGGGGGATCCGCAATCGCACGACACCGCAGAGGATGAGGTCACGGTAGCTCACTTGTATGCATCCCTTGCACAGGGCACTATTGATCTTGCAAGCGCGCTGACACATGCGGCCTCAGCTGTCATAGACGCCACTGCGGTAGACGCAGCTACATTGGTAGCAGCTAGAGCGTCACGCGCCTCTGCATCAACGTCGGCCAGTGGTGCAACTGAGGTCTACACTGAGGCTGCAGTTGTCTTTGGACCCATTTCTGCAGCAGCTGCAGATGTTGGCACGCAGATCTCAACAACTGCATCCCCCATCACATCTGCTACTACATGTGCAGCGTCTGCCATAGCAGCAANTCACCACATTGGTGGTGCCACTAGGCACGCTGGCGCACCGTGAGGTCCCCGGGGCGTGCTGTTTTGCGTGTAGTACGAGGTGCGGTCAGCACACTGTCAAACGTATCAACATCAAGGCACGAGCAGTGACCTGCATCCGGGTCTCCTTCAGCACTGCCGGCGCGGAAAACGCATCAAGACCCGGTAAGCGTCTCACCTCCCATCTCTCCATGGGGGGATCCGCAATCGCACGACACCGCAGAGGATGAGGTCACGGTAGCTCACTTGTACGCATCCCTTGCACAGGGCACTATTGATCTTGCAAGCGCGCTGACACATGCGGCCTCAGCTGTCATAGACGCCACTGCGGTAGACGCAGCTACATTGGTAGCAGCTAGAGCGTCACGCGCCTCTGCATCAACGTCGGCCAGTGGTGCAACTGAGGTCTACACTGAGGCTGCAGTTGTCTTTGGACCCATTTCTGCAGCAGCTGCAGATGTTGGCACGCAGATCTCAACAACTGCATCCCCCATCACATCTGCTACTACATGTGCAGCGTCTGCCATAGCAGCAACCACATTTTCCATCTGCATGTCAACAGCAGCGGCTGTCATGTCTGCAACATCAGCTCCATCTGCTGTCTCCAGCCTTGTCACAACAGTCATCTCAGTTGCAGCTATCTTCACCACTTTGTGTTTGGCATTCACCACAGGCGCAATTGCCCTTGTGGTTCCAGTTGCCTCTGTCACATCCATTCTCTCTGCTGCCTATGCTGTTGCCGTTCCTCCACTCCTTGCACTGTTGCGCCGCCCGTCCCCTCCTGCAGTCTCATGAGCTGTTCCCTTGCATGCCACATCTCTACTGGTACCTTGTCTCTCCTCTTTTTGCGGTGGCTTGTTGTTTCTGACTCAGGGTGGATTGTCCCGCAGCATTCCTACAACATGCCTAGGATACCCTAAACTTCCCAGGCCCACTAGGGAAGGGGAAATCCTGCCAAAATCTTTCTGCCAGAGCCTTCACTTCGTCACCGTGCCGGGTGACAAGGAATCAGTCATTCATCTCTGTAATGCCAACTGAACCTCACTCGCGAGGCTCATCAAGAGGTTGATGAGCGCCTGAAGCTGGCAGAAGACAATCTTTCTGTCTTTGACCATGAGGTTGCTGCTATTGTGCTCAAGCGCCTCCAAGCTGTCTCTGGTGTCTCACCTGCTGGTGCCGATGCTGGCACCAGCACCGGTACTACTTCCACACCTTCCTCTTCTAGAACATCTGCCGCTACCCCTGTAGGCAACCCCACTGCCGCTGTCCCTTTCTCTGCGCCGTGCCTTCATGACTACTTCTCTTAGCCTCCAGTGCTTGCCGCCGGACTCGTCTTCTCCTCCTGGGAGGTGCGCTTCAGAGCCTGGGCTTACGGGGAGTAGCTATGGGAGCACTACTCTCCAGGTGTTCCTCCATTCACACCAATTGCCACTGTTTCTGCCCCCGCTGTCCGGGCTCTCATCGCTGCCGCACTAGAATTGCTCATTGATGATGTTGCCACTTTGAACATTAACTTTGCCATCCAGCATCTAGCTAACGCTGTTGGTGCATGTACCACGCTTTGCCGCTGGACAACCACCACTGGCCAGGCCGCGTAGAGTGCTCCCACTTCTCATGCGTGCTGACAAGACGGCTGATTGCTTTTGGACCCATGGCCTAAAGCTCCTTCGTGATCTTGGCGATGCAGCGCCTGGCCAGCTCTCAGATGTACTCACCATGGTCACTGGCCTCATTCCTGAACTGTCCGATCTCCTCCATGACGTCAAAGCGGATGAGCTGCAATGACTCGCCTCCCAGCCTATCCTACCGATTTGTCCGCCTGATGTTTGGGCTCTTTGGGACTTTACTGCTGAGCGCCTTGCTGCATGGTGGAACTGTCTCCAGAACAAGGGCCTCCACCGCTCCATTGTAAGGGTTGCAACACTCACTGCTGCCACATTGCCAGGCTTCTCTTCCACATCCTTTTCCTCTTCCTCCTCCTCTACCTCCACTGCGAGCACCCTTGCTTCCCAGGGACGTGGGAAGGGCAAGGATAAGGAAAAAGGCAAGGGCAAGGACAAGGGTGTCATGTCTTCTTCCTGTGGTCCCGGCACTGTTGTGTGCTGGAAGTGTGGCTCCCCTGAGCACTCTATCCACACATGCACCACACATCCTGATGGCCTTCACCTCGCCCGTGCCATGCATGCTCACTCGGCACGTACCTCCGTCCCCTCTATAGTGGCTTCTGCTTCCAGCTCCAGCACCCCCTTCTCGGTGTTCTGTCATTGTCCCTTCTCAGACCTACTACAACAAGGGTTTCGCTAGGGAGACACACAAAGTCTTATAAGCTCTAATAGCTTAGTAATGCGAAGAGAGATGGCAAACACAGAGCATAAATGCCTGCCGTGGAGCATGGTGGGTGACGCACACGACATTATCAATTTGTCCCAAAACCGGCGGAGAACCCATGTTTTGGGCGCAGCTCCATTCATAGGCATCCAAACACAATACCGTCTGAACCTAGAGATAAAAAATCTTGAGCTGGACACTGTGGCTGGTCATATGCACAAGTCCAGCATACATTGATGGACACACAATTAAAAAAAGCAAATCAGGCTCAAGAGCCAGTCCAACAAGAAAACTCTAGTGGCTGCAGAAATCTGTAGAGCACCCTTGAGAGAACCCGGCATCCCGTGGCAATTGTCTAGCAGTTTGTAGTGGATAAAGCCACCACTACGGTGCTTCGGTGCCAACTGTATCCACATGAGGGATCTGCACAAGCATGGACTCTATCGAATGATCATATTAAGCTTTACAAACAGACATGGAAGACACATCATAAATACTTGTCGCGGCGCGCAATGGGTGATGCAGGTGGCAATGTTAGTATGTCATGAAACTGGTCCAAAACTGTTGTCTCTGCCATAACTTTACACACATGCATCCAAAGGCAACATTGTCTGAACCTAGCAATGCAGTCTCCCAAGCCAGAAACTATGACTTGTCACATGCATAGGTCTAGCACCGATCCACGGACACAAAACACAGAATATGTAAACCATGCTTAAGAGCCAATCCATCGAAAAAAGTCTACCGACTGTAGAAAACGCTGCAGAGTGTCCCAACAAGCATCCGGGATGTCTTAGCAACTGTTTGGAAGCTGCTGGTGGGTGGGATCACCACCTGTCAGTACTCCGATGCAAAATGGATCTTCATCAAGAAACTGCACGAGCATGGACATGGTTGAGTGGTCACAGTAAGCTGTACAGACAGACGTGGACGGCTCACATCACAACACTCCTCCATGACCCAATGGTACGCATGTCCATACACGTGTACAACTGTCACAAGTGAGCAACGAGATGCTCAAAAGTCCATACTCACACACCCTAATCTCAGCCACCCTCAGGGAATGGGTGAAGTCTAGTAGAATGAATGGCCACCATGAACCTTCTGTGCTCCTGTGACTTGGTCACGAAGACAGCCCGGTAAGGCTGCACACCGGTACGGAACCGCGGTTCTGAGAATGGAACCGGAACCGCGGTTCCGGTTCCAGCTCAGAACCGGAACCGCGGTTCCGGTTCCGGAACCGCGGTTCTCATGGAACCGCGGTTCTGGTCACGGTTCCACAGAAGATCCCCTGGTACGCAAGGAATATGAAGCATGATCGGCTCCAAATCTGCATGTTTTATTCAACAAAAACAACGAGAAAGTCAGTCAACACTTCTCTATTGTATGTGGGTACATGATTGGAGTGTTCACATGGCCTCCAAGGCTGC
>SZWC01014033.1:44958-75363 GCA_023375785.1 Penium margaritaceum
GGCCATAGGGCTCGCGAGACTAGCCCAAAGCTAACGTGCTTACCTCGGGATACATAACACACGGCTAGGCCACAGCTGCAGGGGTTGTGGACTCACTAGGAAGGAGAGAGGGTGGAAGAGAGTCATGGACAAGTGCAACTAGAGATGTTGTCACCAGTGCTTGACCATGTGTGCTTGAGGAAACGGACGGAGGCACCAGTCCAGATGTTCCAGAGGGAACTGACACAGACACGGGAGCAGGCGTGCATAAGGGGCTCGACGCTGGCATGGGATCACGTGCGCCTGAGGGGATTGACGCAAGCACAGGATCAGGTGTGCTAGAGGGCCTGACACCGGCACGGGATCAAGTGTGCCAAAGGGGACTGACACTGGCACGAGATCTGGTGTGCCAGAGCGGACTAATCGAGGCACATGATCAAGTATGCCAAAGAAGATCGACGAGACTACTGGACCCACAGCCACAATGGGTTGATAATTAACAGCCAGAGACCGGACCATAGGTGAAGGTGAACGGACGGACCTGTCAGTAGGACTAGACTTCTCCTTCTGTC
Organism: Penium margaritaceum; assembly: GCA_023375785.1. Taxonomy (NCBI): domain Eukaryota; kingdom Viridiplantae; phylum Streptophyta; class Zygnematophyceae; order Desmidiales; family Peniaceae; genus Penium; species Penium margaritaceum. The sequence goes on from SZWC01014033.1 coordinate 45,510, forward strand.
AGGAAGCAACACTCGTGGGAAAATTGATTGTGGCCAGCGACAGAATGTTGGATAGGTTGCAGTAGGTGAGAGCCTCAAAGAAGAGATTGTCGCAAGACTTGACAATGCGATGACAATTGGGGTCTCAAAAGTTCCATGCCTTTGACCTTGGAGAAGTACCGAGGAAGGTCCACATGCAACCCCAAGGTGAGACCTTAGACCCTTGCTGGTCCTCGTTGTACCAGACACAAGCTAGAAAACCCCTGAAGCAAGCAAGATGGAGATCGGTGCAATGGTCTAACCACAACTTATACGACGTGACATGGTCCGGAAGAGGACCACGTGGCAGACGGTTCCAGACTCATGTCATGTTGTTGAAGCCCTCAAAGGAAAATGACTTTGGAAGTCCCCGCTCAGACCGCATGGCACAGACCGCATCCTCGATGGTTTTATTCTAGCGCTCGGAAACACCATGGTGTAGAAGGGGACGATAATATGTGAAAAAACCTATGCTCAGCAAAGAAGGTGTCCATCTCACCTAAGAACTCACCACCATGATCCGAACGGTAAGTGTGAAGGATGTGACAAGCCTGGCGCTCAGCCATCACCAACCAGAGATGAACCACCAGTGTACCATCGCTCTTGTGATATAGCCTATAGAGGAATCGCGTCTGGGTGAAGTCATCGGTCAGGGTGAGAACATATCGACCCTGATCTGAGAAGGACTCGACTTGAGAGGGGGGACTGAAGAGGTCCAAGTGAACCAACTCTAGCGGTTGTAGTGCTCGGTAACTAGAGTCAGGGAAGTGTAGTGATGTATCTTACCGTGGACGCAGAAAATGCAATCGGTCTTGGGTTTCTTCTCGAAGGAAGCCAAGTCGAGACCGAGGGTTGGTTGAGTCCAAACCGGCTTGGACACAATACCCGAGCTCACGTGACAGAGGCTGCGATGCAAGAAGCATTGGTGCTCGGGAAAGAGCACGTCAGTCATGAACACGCACGTAGATGAGGAAGATGAATGAGGCATGGAGGGAGGGCGGCAAGTGGCACGCTGCAGGTCATCGACAACAGATGCACGAAGGATAATGACATGAGTAACACAGGTGGAAGCAGTGGCACAGTTAGCGGAATGCTCAACAGAGAGACCCATCCGAGTACATGTAATGAAGATATCCAGTTCTTACTCTCAAGCCATCGGCTCCCTATTCCAAGAGGAGGAGGACATCTAACAACAGGAGGTGGCCACCATCGAGGAGATTTGCACTATCCTACAAAGGATGCAGCAGCCCCTGCCAGCCACACATGGAGTGATGAAACATGACGTGCACTAGCAAGATGTGCAACAGGAATGCAGCAGCAGATGCCAACTGGAGACGACAGCAATAGTGACATCCAATAGAAGTAGTCACAAGGACTTTCAGTGACCGGTCGTCAGGTTTCTGCCCCCCAGCTGTGAGAGGCTGTCAAGGGGATGAGCCGTCTCCAGTTGGGTCAATGAACCACTCTTGTGCAAGATTTCGGGTTGCCTGCGCCTTCATTGTTGATGCACCGATCTCCCGGCACGTCTTTTGGTGAGCTTCCGATTCCTCATGCGCTTGAGTGTGTCCATGATGTTGCCCTTCGCACGGATCGGTGGCCAAAGGATTTTGAGACCCCGCTACCATGCTAAAATAGCAATGTTGGATTCAATGCCTGAGAGACCCTCTTGCATGAGTAGGCTGACGTGGACATGGTGATGTGGTTGTAGCTTTCTTCACAAGGGTGTCTCTGCTACTCCAATATGTTGCGGCTGGTCACCGTGGATTGGTAGCTCCTCCCAAGGCCGTTGCTCTAGCAATGACTCTCACAACTTCTCCCACTGCTGCATCTCTGCGATGCAGCTCAGCAAGGGATACCCCGCTCCTATGATACGATGACATACTACTAAGATTCTTCCTAGCGTTACTGCTGGTGACATTGTAACATTGACTAGTGAGCTGGTGCACTGGCAAGCAAGCAGGTGCAAGAACCAACAAGGGTTAGGCTTGGGAGATGCGCAAAGTCTCCGAAGCTCCAATAGCTTACTAATGCAAAGAGAAATTAAAGTTAACAAGCGCATGGCATAAATACCTGCGGCATTGCACGGTGGGGGACGCACGCGGCAATGTCACTTTATCCTAAAACTGGCTCAAGACCACCGATGTGGCTGTGACCATGTGCACAGTCATCCAAATGCAACACCGTTTGAACCTAGAGATGTAGAATCTCAAGCTGGGCGCTACACCTTGTCACATGCAAAGGTCCGGGACTGATCGATGGACACAAACTACAAAACATGAAAACCAGGCTCAAGAGCCAGTCCACCAAAAAATTCTACCAAATATAGGAAACTTGTACAGCACCCAAGCAATCATCCGAGATGTTGTGGTAGCTGTATGGGAGCTGCTGGTAGATGGGATCACCACCCATTGGTGCTCTGGCGCTAGCTGGGCCTGTATTAGGAATCTGCACGATCATGGACACTACCGAGTGGTCATAATTAGTTGTACAGACAGGCGGCGATGAGTCACATCATAGCATGTATAAGTGATACAAGTTTACAACATGATGTTAAACACTCAATACACACACACTCCACTCTCAACCACTCTCAGGCAAAGGGTGAAGCCCAATAGAGTGGAATGGCAATCATGATGTTTCAATGTGCCAATGCCTTGGTCAGGGAGTCAGCCCGCTACATGTTTGTGCTTGCGCAGATGATAGAGATCACCTGTCGTTCCACATGATCAAACTTAAAGTGATACTTTACAATTGTGTGCTTTTTGCATTCATGAAACACACTAGAGTTCTTTGCGATGGAAAGAGCACTTCCGTTGTCACATCGCTGAATGATGCAAGGCATGGACTCACACAACTCACCGAACAGACATTGTAGTCACACCAACTTGGCAACCCCTGTCCCCAGCGCAACATACTTGGCCTCTCATGAGCTACGTGCTATGCTGCTCTACTCTACATTGTGCCATGACAGAGCGGTGCTCCAACAGGAGAATGTAGCATGTGTGATTGTAACAATGAGGGCTCCATGCCTAGTAACTTCGAGGTTTAGTTCTAGAAAACCATCAAACACTACTTTCCAAAGCAAAGACCAAGGTACGATACGGAAACCACGTACCACACTATTAGTGGAGCCAAGTGAAGGGCTCTCGTTTGAGGATACTACAAGAACTGTGGGAGGATGAAGACAAAGGCAATGTCCATTTGTGTGGTCGTGGCCAAGTACACCAGAGAGCTAATGAGGCACAAAAACAGGGTCACGTCCATTGTCTTCCCTAGTTGTACTAGATTGTTCACCTTTAGGACATCTTGTCTATCAGGTGTGATGGGGATGGAGGCTGTGGGAAGTGCACCAAGGAGGACAGCAAACCGCCTCCTACAACTTGGGTTTCATGTACCTGTAGCACAAATATGTGCCGCCAATGATTGCACATGATCTCCATCCCAAGGAAAACCGTTGTAGAACAAAGGTCCTTCACCCTATAGGCAGCCTGAAGGACTGCATTTGCCTCATGCATGGCCTCCATCGAAGAAGACGCAACCAAGAGGTCGTCAACAATGAATACGATGGCAATGAAATTCTCAGCTCCTCCTCTAGGCTGCCATGGAGGCATGCGTAGTTCACATCTACCTCGTACAAATCCCAGTCATTGTGAGCAACGAACCCGAAGAGCGAGCGGTGGCCACGCAGCCGATAGATACAAATGTGTTAGTAAGATACACTTCCACAGCATGTGAGAACCCCTTGGCCTTCAAGAAATCCTTGGCATGATCCACTATGCCATAAGGCTTCACCTTTTTTCAAAAGACCCACTTTGGCTGTATAGCCTTCCGTCCAGGTGGGAGGTCAACAAGCTTATAGACATCGTGCTCAGGAATGGCTCCCAGCTCAATTATACAAGCAGCATGCCACAATTCTACATCTTCAGCCGAGATTACCTCCTTCAACGTGGCAGGATCAGGGGCCATCAAAGGATAGCTCCGGGTGGCTAAGACACACGCCTTTGGAACCGGCCTGACCATGAAGAGGTCGGCTGTGACATCCAAAGCAACTGAGGACTCTCGGGAGACCAACTTGTACCTATAGGGCACACTGGCTGCACCTCAGTGTAGTTCGCCTGGACACTCAGGCCAAGGGCCTTTACACCAGGCTCGCCACTCTGAACACTGCAAGTGGGGTGCCTGGACGCCAGGTCGGCTGTCCACTCTGTCTTAGAGGCCAGTGGTTGAAGACGACCACCCTGCTCAGAGGATTATTCTAAAGCTGAATTGCTCGCGCTTGGCTGTGCAGCAAGCGCCTGGTCCATAGCCGCAACGGCTGTAGGCTCACAAGGAAGGGGAGAGAATGCAGGGTAACCATGGACAAGTGTTAGCTTATGTGTCGAGGAAGCATGCGTAGGCTGTGGACCAAATGTGAATGGGGATACTGCCACTGGCACGAGACTACGTGTGCCAGAGAAAATTAGCATATGCATAGAAGGAGGTGTGCCATAGGAAACTGCCACTGGCAGAAGAGCAGGTGTGCCTGAGGGGACTAACAGTGGCACGGAAGCAGGTGTGTAGGAGGATACCGGAATTGGCAAGGGAAAAGGTGTGCTATGAGGAATTGACACTAGCATGGAAGAAGGTGTGCCAAAGGGAACCGACGAGGCCACTGGATTGACAACCAAAATGGCCAGATCGTCATCAGCCGGAGACTTGACCGTATGTGAGGAGACCCGGATGGACCCATCCATAGGTCTAGAATCCCCAACCCACTGGGAAACCACACAGGTGAGAATGTGGTCTGCGGCCAATGACAGAATTCTAGAAAGGTCATGATAGGTGAGAGCCTCAAGCAAGACAGTGTCTTGAGACTCGAAAATGTGGTGGCGAGCCAGATACCAAAAGCATCAAGCCTCAAACACAGAGATATGCCAAGGAAGGCCCACATGTGACCCTCAGGTTAAATGGAATGTGGAAAATGGTGTTTTCTATACCACTCTTAAAAAAAAAAAGAAATCATTGACCATGTGTCCTTTGGATGGATTTAGCAACGTCAGTGCTCTAAGTATACTGGGTTATAGGATAGGATTACCAACACAACAAAAATTACTGAGATTGTAACTTCATGATCTCCACGGCCAAGATGCCTCTTCTTTAACACAAAACAAAAACAGAAAGGTCAAGTGCCATAACAACAAGGTAGGAGTGGTTTGTTGTGTTAGACCTTGACACTAGAGTCTTGACGATGACAAGAGATCACAGTTTTGATCTTATGCAAGGCATCTCTTACATCATGTTTGTAATGAACTGCGCAACGATAACCTCTCCATGAGCAATGAAAAATCCAGATGGTTTGATCAAAAGGGTGAGGAGTGTAGCTTATTGTGGCACAAAATGAACAAATGTAAGATAAGTTTCGTTGTCCATGAGGTAATGAGGTTGGTGTAGCACGAGAAATAGTACTTTCGTTGCTCCTGAGCTCATGCTTTTCCTTGCACTAGCGGATTTTTGTTTCTTGTCTTATTTCTTTGCTTCCGTATCCCTCTTCATGAAAACCTTTAAAGCCTTTGTTTTTCTAGCATGTCCTCCTTGGAGTCGTGTCATGTGTTTTGACAGCGTGATATTGTCTCATTCTTGCTCATTTTGCAGTCTCATATGCCAGTGCTCATTAATGTTTCCCTTTTGTTGGAAAACTTTCTTGCTATTGCAAGACATTATTCAAAATATCCAAGGAGCTCACTGAGGGCAGTAGTGTTTTGGAGAATTTTGGAGAAGTGTTTGATGATGACATTTTTGTGTTGGATCCATGATCCAAAGATGGGCTGGAGATTAAGTATGAGTAGTCTTGCGAGAAAATTTTGGGTTTGTCTTGAACATTGTTGATAAGGGCTTCTTCAATGTGTTGCTTATGTTTCTGTTGGTATTATTTTTCACGTTGCATAGTGTAAATGAATTTCTTGACGAGGAGGTTGGGCTGAAAATAGAGGAGACCAAGGCATTTTGTTGCAATGTTCCTTCATGAACTGAAAGACAAAGAGGTTTTTGGTAATGATTTATGGCGTCAAGTGGGAAATACGTATGTTTTACTCTATTGATGTAAAAGGTTTTTTTTTTTTTGAGCTAGTTCTCGTTAATATCAAAGTCTACGTGAGAAGGTAAGATTCTTAGTGGATTTTTTGGCCAGGATTTCTGCTTTTATGTCCCCTTGCAAAGTAGGCATGTAAGGTCATGTATTTGCACATGCAAATTGGTTCTTCAAAGTGGTACTAAGCTTCTTTAGGAAAACCACTGCGACAAATTTGTACCACTATAATGGGCGGTTTGGAGCTTCAGGTCTAAACTAACCATCAAGGAAACACCATAAATTGTGTGCACAAGTGGCTCTTTTGAAGTTGAAGGCCTACTGAAAGACTTCTTGGCCGTATAATATTTCTATTCAAACTTTATGCTTGTGGGGTATTGGATAGATAGGATGATGAAAACAACCAGAATAAAGGAAGTTGGACAAATCGTGTTTATACATCCACAAGGTGCAAACGGGTTTAGTGTTGTATGGTGAGCTGTTCTGGGGAAAATCATGCTCAGTTACGATCTGGTAGAGTGGATGCTCTTGTTTGTGTTTTTGCACAAAGTATTTGATTGTATTGCAATCTTTGCGTCTGTTCCACATGCCACCTTGTTGCGCTTTCTTGTTTTCATCTTATTGGTGATGTTGACTCTCTTGTTTGTAACGCAAAATCTCTTGTTTTCTTTGTATGTCTACTTCTTGCATTGGATGGATCTGTAGCATCTGATCTACACAATCTTTGATAAATTCATACACTAGGTGACATCGGAATTCCTCCATTTCTGCCATGTTGCTTGTGTCCCTTGCATGTAACTTTATTTTTTGTTGAATGATGTTTCCCTGCTCCAAAACAAGGTGAAGAAAATTCAATCTTTTTTGGGTGTAAGTACTGTTGGACACAAGTTTTAGAAAATCCAGTCAGTGATTGGTGCAAAAGGCACACATGTACATAAAAAGGCAAGAGTATGTACAAAGATATCTCATCTCTTTCATTGTCATGACCAAGGCTCAGTAAAAAGTCCTCCCTTACGTCATCCGGAATGCAATTTTAGCTCAAGTGCATGGAATACATGTAGATATGTATTGCACAATAGGTCATATTTTACACATTTCACAATAGCTGATGTTGAGTGGATTAAATTCCTCAACATATTTTTTCCCTTTTCCTTCATTTTTATGAATGTAATGACCAAAGGAGTGAGGTGTGAGTGTGAGACAACCCAAAAAATCACCACAAGGGTGATTACAGCGATGTGGTTTTTGGGCTCTTTCCTTTGAATTCATACTTCCATGACTCGTACATCGACACATGCGTTTAACATGATGAGAAGAAAAACCCGCTTTAGTTGAATTTTATGCTAAGAGTGTTGTGACGAGAACAATTGTGGAAGGTCCTCAGCTAGGCATGCACAAGAAGTAACAAATTGTTGTTGAAAGCAGTTATGAGGGCTATGCTCATTTGAGAGGGTATCAATTCACAAAACAACACCAGGAGAAAACACATATGTTAGCATTCTTCCCCTTCAATACAGTGGGAATTTCTGGTTGATTGATTTTGGTTTTGTTTCCCATCGTTCACTTCATACAAATTACCAGTTTTGCAAGAGATGGTGCATTTTACGCACCTTGTACCTGAAGTTTTCCTCCATTATTGTCCAAAACTTCATTGACAGACAAGTGACATACTGGAGACAAAAATATGATTCCATAGGTCGGCCATGCCTTGAGTTGTGTTGTAGCAGAAATCCAGTGACTTACTTCAGGATAAAATTGCCAGATAATCCAGTTATCGGCTCTTTCCTTCTGCGAGGTGGTTGTTCGCTGAAAGATCACTGAACCATCGGAATTTCAAACCTGGCTATGTTTTTCGAGGTTATAGGCCGACCTGAACGGCCGGAAGGTCATTTGACGTCCGGCCGATTCTGGCCATCCACTGTTTCTGAATTTTGCATTCGTTTGTTTATGGTTTATTGGTGGCGGTTAAACTGAGACTTTGACAGTGAAGTTTATATTTTCTTTGGCATTTTTCATGGTCATATGCCAGATTTAACACGCTTTGAAGATAATGCATCAATTTCCGTTTTCTGAAAAATGTCCCCTCTCGAAAGCTCGCAGTTAGGACGGCCTATGAGGTTGGACGTCGATGGTGAATTGTATCTTGGCGCTGATGTGATTTACGAGCATATCAATACCATGGCCATTGCGGACTGTCACATTTCTTAGAGGTAACTTATCTAAACAGTTGCTCGCTATGTCCTGATGTCTACATCGTCGCCGTAAACGGTCGCAACTGGCCAGCTCCTTGCCTCTGATAGGCTTTTTTCCTTGTTTTACAGTCCATTTTCCGATTCCAGCCTTCGTTTCACCGAGCAAAATGTGGGTTCTTCACGATGAAGAGGTGCAAAGCAGTAGACAGCTCAAGGAATTGGGACAAATGGATTATTTATATAAAGCACTTGGTGTACTTCTATGACAAAGGTTGAAGAATTTGAGCGCATGTATACAATGACAAAAATCACGATGAGGCATATGTTGGGTCTTCAATGATCGAGCCGAGCGACAAGTGCAATGTCGCGCTGTGAGTGGTCGCTTTGATAATCTCCTCCAAGAAGTCCGTGGATTTTGAGAAGATCAAGGTCTCTTTTACAAATCTCTAGCGCTGTCAAGAAGTCAACTGATCAAAATTGAAATGGTGCTACAATTTTTTATACTTCTGTCGACAATTCTAGAAAGTGGTTAAAGTTATCAGAACCTTTGGGAATGGAACACTGGAGGTTGGGGCAGGTGGCCAAACTTCCTCGGCCGAACGACATAAAATCCTGAGCTCGACGCATAGTGGACCACAAATGTAAGGACACAAAGGTCCACTCAGTCAGGGACTATTGAGTTTGTTGATGATTGAGATTTGGCTGAGTATTAAGGTATTCTTTTGCATGATAGTTGGTACAGCTGATGCATCACCGGCATACCAAGTAGCACCGTCACTTTTTGAATGCACGTACAACTGTGAGCATCTCCTTTTTGTGCACCATGTAGTTCATTTCTAGCCCACAGTTTTTGCAACATGTCCACGACCGGCTGTTCTCCATAACTACTGTCTTGGCGGAGAACGGCTCTGAGTTTTTTTATCAGGCGTGTTAGCTGCCATGACGTAGTCCATCGTTGGATCTGCCTATTGTAGAGGTAGTACCAAATTCAGATCGTTTTTGAAAAACTTACATTCTTCTTGTTTGTTGTCTTCCCAACTCCACTCGGTGGTTTTACGAATGAGATCGGAGAAAGGCACTGAAACCCAAATGTATTCCTTTACGAATCGATGGTAGTAATTGTAGAATCTTAGAAACACTTGGCTGTCCCGAATGTTGCTTCCATTTTTTTCACGTCCATGGTGATCCATCCACCACCAATGATGTGGTCCAAAAACTCTATCAAGCGACGATTGAATGCACATTTTGAGATATTTTTTGTGAAGTTTCTCTCCTCATGAAATCTCTAGAAATACTTGGTGATACCCATTATCCTCATCCAAGGAGCGGTTGTACACTAGGATATTGTCGAGATGCACAACAATGAAGCCATCATGGTACAAGCAAAAAAAATTGTTCATCACCACCATGAATGTTGAAGGGGTGTTCGTGAGTCTAAACAGTAAAATCGTGAATCAAAAGTGCTTCTATCTGGTATGGAATGCCATTGTCTTCATTTCCTTATCAGATGTTTGGATAAGATGATTGTCACTATGTAGGTCGATTCTGGTGAGACTTTGTACTCCACAGAGTTAGTTGAAAAGTTTGTCTACTCACTGAAGAGGGTAGTTTTTCTTGATGGTTATGTTTTTCAACGCTCGGTAGTCTATGCACATACACATCTCTCCGGTATTTTCTTCACAAAAAGTGCAGGTGCCGTGTATGGTGATGTGGACTTTATGATGAACCCCTGACCAAGCATCTCATCCAACTGCTTCTTGGCTTTGGTCAGCTTGTGGTCGTCCAATAGGTCCCCTTTACTGTCATTCTATTTCCCGGCTTCAGGTTAACTTGGTGATCAACATCAAATTGTGGAGGTAACTCTCAGACTAGTACATAAGAAAAAACCCCTTCAAACTCCTCGACGAGTGATGGAACAGCTACAAATGTTTCACGTGTTGAGGCCAATGAGATCGCCTCTGTTGCTACAATTTCTTCCACTTCTCACGTGGCCACGTGGACTAGTCACGCTTGAGCAACATGTCATAGATATCTCTTCGCAATTTCATCCAAAGATATCGGCTGGCGTAACTGCCACTCTGTAATGGGTCACTTGACCAGAGATTGGTGACATTTGCTATCATTTGTACTGACATAGAAGGAGCCGTTGCTCCAGTCTACGTGTGGATCGTACCGGTACAGGAAATCACATTGGAGGATGATTTTTTGGTCACCCATTGGATCAGCTCTCCAGATTGTTACGTCGTGCATATGTCAAACACGCAGTTGTTGAGGTTTGCAAAGTTGACGGATCTACAGTCATCCTTCGATGATTTTTCCTTAAAACACACCTGGTTTTGTTCACAAACCCAGCTTGTGAACCATGTCGTTCCTCACAAAGCTCTAAGAAGCTCCTACATCCAGAAGTTCCGGTACTGGTATGCAAATTTTACAACCCCTCGTTGAACTTTGCTATATCAGGAACCTTTGTCTGCCACAATGTGATCAGCTCAGATGGACGATCAGTCAGTGTACATATTCTTGACCGGCTAGGAATTCCGTCGTCTACTCCTACCCTTTGCCGTTCCCCGACTACTCATTTCTTTCTCTATGTCTTTCCTCCATTTTTGGCCTGCTACTACTATTTCGGAAACTCGTGCAAGATGTGCCTCGGCATCTGACAAGCCTAGCAGAGCCATTGATTGAGTTTATCGGTGCCATGAATCTCCATCCAAGAGGAGGTTTCTTTCAACTTTGACTACCCTCCATCACAATGTGGGTTGTGGCTTTGGGGTCGCCAGCTGTTAGATTCCTGCATCGGAGCGTTGTTTTTGACGCTATCAATGCGATCTGCTTTCGTGATGATTCATTGAAGGTCATCTTGAATACAACTTTGGTGATTTCTTGCCGAATTTCTTGCTTGAGGCTATTGTTGTAATAGAAACTGAGTCCCTCAGGGTGAGATGATGATTCATTCTACAGGCGATGAGTTTGTAGAAGTACCGAGTGTACTCTGCCATGATGGAGTGCAAACACAGGCGTTGAAGCATCTACCGTGTTTCAGACTTCTTGTTCATGTGTGGTGCGTGCGAAGTCACTCCATGTATCTGGTGGAGTCAAAGAGTTCTGCCACATCGAATTGATCTACTTTGAGAGGTAGAATGCCTGTGGTCAATGATGTGAGAGCGGTTTCCTGAGCCGTTGATCTTGCTCTGCCGGTCTCCTGCTGTTGTTTGATGGCCTTTTAATCAAACCACCAGCACAAATCCGTGTCATACAAAGGAAAGGCCGCAAGGTCAATTTTCTTTTTATTGTTATTGACCCCAGCACCGTGAAGTACACCTCCAAACTCTTCACCCACATCTTGACCATCGTTCACTTTGAGTTTACCAATTTGAATGGTTAAAGGAGCACTGGTCAAATTTGAGGTTCACTTGAGAGTTGAATAGTTTTCTTGGCGAGTGCTACTTCCCGCGTGCACAAATTCTATAGCTCATCCAACGTCGCTTTGAGCTGCTAGAACACATGGGCTTTGAGGCTTTTGAGTCCAGACAGGTTCTAGTATAGGTCTTCATTGACATGAGTTGTTTGGCCAGTGCCTCCCATTGTACCATGTGTCGACCCGCAGGTCAACAACATTGATGGATGGTTTGCCGAGTAGGAGGGGTCCGTCAACCGGTTGGTCATCGGGGTCGTCCATGTTGTGCCATCCGCCACAAATGTCACTTCTGTTGTCTGGTTGACAAAAGGGCATCATTTTTTGCGTCCTCCATCGCCAGAGTCCTTGCTGGTTACTTCTACACATCGCTGGGTGCACTCACTCTGTTCACCGTTGTCGTGAAGAGGTTTGTGAAATTCTGAACGGTGGAAATGCGCTGAGGACTCATGCAAGGTTGTTGCCTTGTAGCTAATCTGTCGACTGCCCCTCCTGTGCCGTTGCACTCTAATACCAAGTGGTACGCCGCAGAGAATGGGTGGTTTACAATGATGAGGTGCGGAGTAGTAGAGGATTTGATGAATTGGGACAAACAGATCACACACATTGCTTACGTGTACTTTGATGAGAAGTGTCAAACAAGCAATGCGAATCAAAATGCCGTATATGTTGGATCTTTGGTGCTCGAGCCAAGAGGCACATGTAATGTCACGCCGTAAGTGGTGGCTCTGAGACACTACGCCCAGATGTCGGGAGGTTTTGGGAATATCAAGATGCAGTTTTGTAAACGTCTTGCACTATCAAGAATTTGACCGATCAGCATCCAAGCATCGGTATAGTTTGCAATACTTCTGTTGAAATTCTAGAAAGTGGTCGAAGTTGAAAGAGCCTTGGGACAACGGAACACCAGAGGTCAAGACAGGTGGCCAAAACATCCTCGGCCAATCGGCAGAAAAATCTTGAGGTCAACACATAGTGGGCCATAAATGTATGGACAGAAACACCCACTCACGGAGTTTAAAGGCTCATGTACTTCTGGGACGTAACAACCTTCAGTTACATGCCAGAAACAGATACCATCTTTTTATTGTGCTTTTTTGGAGAACTTAGTTGGACACAGATCCATGAAGAAGTACTGTAGGAAGTGCACCGGTAGCTCTTGAGAGCCACGTGAGAAATCAGCCTGCAAGAGATTTTTTCTTGTTCTTTTCTCCGTGGTTTGCTGAGAAATATAGAATTTTGGCAAGGTTTTTCAAGTAGAACACGAATCTGCCCAGTTGATGTATGAGCAGAAAATCATGTCCAGTCTCTGTACGAGCACAGAAAATTGTTCATCCTGCGAAGTATCTTGCTGAATATAAAACTGTAATTTTAGCATGTATCAATTTAGGATTCTTTAATTTTTTCGACCGGGTAATTTAATTGTGTTTTCTTGGAAATTGTCAAAGCGACAGGGGTGATACCTCATATTCAGTGACTGGTCTGATACAGTTGTTCAATTCGATGAAGTGTGATGGCTGTTTGACGGAAATGGCGGCATGGTGTCAGAATCGCGAACAGAAAGTTAACCAAGCTGTGACACCCTACACCGTCAATGACAGGTGGTGACAATCACGTGCAAGTTATGCATGTGGTCACTAACCATCACAATACGAAGTCGCGCAGTCCCAACCAACCAATCCCAGCCTTTGGTAGCCCACCAATCCCAGCATTTGTTCCTAACCTCCCGCTCATAATGGACCGGTATCTGCAGAAGGTCACCCTGAGGAGCGATATCTCACAAAGACCACACGTTACCCCCCCCCCCCCCCCCCCCCCCCCCCCCCCCCCCCCCTCCCCCCCCATCCACGTCCCACGCATCTTCCAATTGGTAATCCCCGTGAACCTGTAAACCTCACTATCAACGGGACTGACGAACCTGTCATGCATGCTCCGCTTTGACTAGTCCACGTACGTGCCTTCCAAGTCCAGCGACCCCCCTTGTCCTCCCCTCTAACACCCCCCTGTTGTCCCAACCATTGGCGGGTAGCAACTCTCAAACCTCCCTCTTGGACTCCTTCACTGTGCGTCCTTGTCCACCAAGGCCTTCATCATGGGTGAAGTAAAGGAGTTGGAGGCGGCACGTGTGGCAGGGGTGGCACTGAAGAGCAAAACCATCCAGTAGCAAGTCTGCATCATCATCATACGCCATGCACTGGAGAAGCTCACACAAATGGGGTTGAAGGCGTTTGGGCGGTCATGGGTGCATTCAATTGTGAGGAGTGAGATGGGATGGGGATGGCGTGCCGGCACCACTTCAATGCAGAAGGTGCCTGACGGCTAGGAGGAGCGGGTGCTCATGTTTCATCGGCTTGCCGCATTCATTGTCACTCTCTATCACATTAAACCTTTCATGGTCATTATTGCCGACCATACCAGCTCAAGCCTGCGGCTGACCATACCTATGCACTAATTGGGAGCGATGACGTGGCATTCCTGGGTCTGGAGGACAAGCGGTGCATCACTGCAGTTGTCACCAGATCCATGCCCAGAGAACTGCTGTCCATGCAGATCATCTTCAGAGGGAAGACCAGTTGGTGCCTTCCCGTGGAAAACAACAGAGCACGACTGGTGGAAGCTGGCTGTAACACCACGTATACACAAACGCTCTGGGATAATGCCGACACCACCCACGAGTGGGTCAGTGTCATCGTCTTTCCATACTACCAACGGATGTGGAAGGCCTTTGGTATGGAGGAGGGTGAGGCGGACATTCCACTCGTCCTCTACACCTGACACTCTTAGTGCAGTGCCAGCTTCCAGGATTGGCTTGGAACAAATATCTCGTACATGCAGACAGTGTACAACCCCACTGGATGCACTCCAAAAGGGCAGCCAGTGGACATTGGACTGATGTATCCGCTGAAAAACAAACTAAGATAGCTTTTTGCTGAGTGGGGCACGGAGCGGGCACGGAAAGGCGATAAAAGCAACGTGTGCATGAAGGTCATGAAAGAGGCAGCCTATGCTTGGTTTTTCTATGCGTGGCTGTACATAGGAAAAATCATTGTCCCCACATGTGTTTGAACCTGCTTTCCAGAGGGTGGCAGCCCCACATGCTGGAAAGCTCTTCTTCCACACTGGAGATGTGGAGGAGGAGGACGAGGTCGTATGATTCCTTCATACTTGTGTTCATTGACCACTTATTCAATCATACAGTTTTCTTTGTCTCATTTGTCCCAGTCCACTTCTCTCACTGAATTGAAACGCATGTTCTAAGTCTATCCAATGACCACGAATCATTCTTTAGGTTCAAACCTGGTCTACACGTAATGAACAAGACGTTACATGAATCCGAAAGCAAAGGATGCATGGTTATACTTTAAATTCAATTTTTATATGACAACTCATTTCATGCCTGCATAAATTCGTCGAAGCATCCAATTTGGTGAAATTCGACTAGAGAGAAAACATTAAAATTGAACATCAAAATTCAGTAGGGTAGCACATAAAGTTTTACATTAAAACAATGGTGTTTTACCTTTAATGGACAATCACATTGAATTGTCCACCATCCATAGGCGATGCCACGTCAACCACACATCCTCACAAAACTTTATTGGCCTATCTTCTTTGTGATGAAGATTTCTCTCTTTCTAAAAGAGGTCGAGTAGGTGGAAGTACAGTTACCATGTGCGCCTCACTTCGATATTGGAACAGGACCCTAGGCAAACAAGTTTGCAATTTGTTTAACATGTTTTTCTGGGTGACTGTGGGTGGAAATTTTTGTGTGCTATTACATGTTGCACACAAAAGTGTCCACCCACACTCATTTGCAACAAGAAAACAAGTTTTAATAACTTCTCTGCCTAGGATCCTCTTCCGACAACGGAATGAGACGTACGTGCTCACTGTACTTTCACCTGCACGCCCCTTCTTTTAAAGGGAGGAACCACCGTGGCAAAGTAGACATGCCACCGAAAAAAAAGCGAGGATCTGCGGCTGACATGGTATCGCCAGTTCTTGGTGGAGATTTTTGTGTTCTTTTTCACAACTGGAATTTCTTGGCCTTGACAATTATGTGTGCTATTTTGCAAGGTGGACACATTTTTGTGCTCATAAAACAACTTTGTTACGTCCCTTATACACACAATTCCCTAGACTCTGTGAGTGGAATCATTTTTCAATACATCCGTGACCCAAGGCACAACATCTTCAAGATTTTTACGCCAGTTGGCCGAGGGCATTTTGGCCACTTGCCCCGGGTGTTCTCTGGTGTTCCTTCCAAGAAACTTCTAACAACTTTGACCACATTCCATAATGGTCGAGAGAAGTGCCGCAAACCATATTGATGTTTTTGTATTGTTTGGTCGAATTCTCGATGGCGCTATACTTTTATGAAGTAACGCCTCAATATTCTTGAAGTCCCCTGACTTCACAGTGGAGCTTCTCAAAGCAGCCGACCACGACACGACCTCACTTACGTCGCTCGGCTCGAGCATTGAAGACCCAACATTTGCCTCATTCCAATTCTTGTCATTGTATACATGAGCTCAACTCACTCAACACTTATCATCAAAGTAAGATTAACGCTTAGTACAATTTATCCATTTGTCCCAAATCCTTGAATTGTCGTTTGTCGCAAAACTTGTCCCTGCAATCCACCTCTGTTTCACTCGGTGTATCACTGAGTGTCAGAGCGCAATGGCCCTGGAGGGGGAATCAACACCTTAACTACCTTGCAATAACCTTGCATAAATTTTTAACGTATATCCACCGTTCAAAAGATCACATTCTGTGCAAAAATAACGGCGAACAATGAAAGTGCAACCGGCGACAAGCAGTAGTCTTCGGCAAATACTCTGGCGATGGAGGGACAATAGCAAACAAACACTGACTCTCTTCGGACAAACCAAACAGCAGGGACAACCTTCGCGGTGAATTGGCATGACGCCAACGAACCAGATGGCCAACCCGGTGACAGTCCCGTCAAGCTCGGTGAACCCTTCGCCTTTGCCACTACTCGTTTGGTCGACACCTGACGTGATGGGAGGCACCGGTAGACAGGCTCAGATGAATGAAGAATTGTACCAGAAGTTGTCGGTACTCGAGAGCCTCAACACCCATCTACTCCAAATACTCAACATGGGTCAATTTTCTGTTGCTGACCCAAGCAACGGTCAAAGAAATCTGCAAAATCGTCAGCCACATCATGACCATCAGTCCCTTTGAGTTTGCAGAATGGAACGGCTCGGGAAGTGCCGGTCAAATCTTTGATTTACTTGAGATTTGCAGATTTTTCTCGATGAGCACTGCTTTGTACGCACGGGAAATTGGCCTTGCTTTTGTGTGACACAACTTTAAGGGTAGTGGTCCAATGTAAAGATTATCCAACGACAGCACGAGACTGGCAGAGCCAGATCAACGGCTCACACGATCGATCTCACATCGTCGATCGCAGGCATGCTACCTCTCGCGTAGATTAATCTGATGTGGCACGACTCTCTCATGCAATTGAAAACATGGGCTTGCGATTTCACATGCGCTATCCTCTCTCATTCTAGGAAACTGAATGAGAAGTTTGACACGCATTACTGAATCCAACGCAGGCGTTGGAGTTAGCAGTCCAACTTGGCTGAGTATATGCAGATTTTTCACAAAATCATCACTGGGAGTGACCTCGCTCCTGAAAATCTGTGCTCTTAATACAACAATGGCCTAAAGCAGAAAGCAAGCAATTGGCAAGGAATATCTATCTTTGGCATCCTAGAAGACCTTCCACGGATGTTCGCACAATCAATCGCATTGAAAACATCCACTACAACGCCCGGATTCAGGAATCCAACGGCTGGTGACATCAAATATTATCATAGCAAAGGAAAATTACAATAAATGGAAACCTCATCTCCCATGGAGATTGAAGCCGTCAATCAACGCGATTTATGGCTCTGCTGTGCTTACCTGAGGCCAGGTCACATCTTACACGACTGTCGAAAACAACATCAGTGGACCATAAAGGGGGGGAAGTCACAAAGGAGAGGTGAGGAGACGGAAAACAACAAGGGGAAGGAGTAGACTATGAGGCTCTTGCCCGGTCAAAAAACATTACGCTGACCGATCGCCCATCTGACTTGCCCATAACTTTGTAGACACGGTTACCTAGTATCATAAAGCTTGACGAGTGATACGAGGATGACGAACCGATGAAACTGCTAAGAGTACAAATGAGGGGTTGTCAAAGTCCCATAACACTACCTGTACTACTCAATGGAGGAGCTTGTCACAGCTTTCCAAGCAACGACATGGTTTGGAAGCTGGGTTTGCAAACAAAGCCAGGAGTTTTTTAAGGAGAAAACGTCAACAGACAACTAGAAATTGGTCGACATTGCGAACCTCTCTGACTGCAAAATTGAGATATGAAGAATGTAGCAGTCTAGAGAACTTGCCCAATGAGGAACCACAAAATCGTCCTCGGGCAAGATTTCCTACACCATCACAATCCATAGGTGGATTGGAGTAGCGGATCAGTCTATGTCAGCAACATCAACAGAAGACAACACCAGCCTCTGGTCAAGAGACCTATGATGCAACGGCAGTTACGAGAAGGAGAAAGGGTGGAAGCAGTAGAGGAAGTTGCGGCAGCTAGAGAACGCCAGCCGATATGCTTGGACGTAGCCAGGAGATACCTATGATGTGGAGCTCAAGTGTGGCTGGTCCACGTGGAGAATAGAGAAGCAGAAGGAATTGCAGCTGCCGAGGTGACCACATTGGCCCCAACACCTAAGAAGTTTGCAGTTAGAGTAGAGGAGTGTGCGACACTCATCGAGGAGTTCAAAGGATTTTTTCATGAAGAACTACCCTTGGAGCTACCTCCGTAGTAGAAAATTGATCCTCAGGCACCAGACTGATGGTGAAGGAGACTTATTGGATGAGCAATCACGAGCTAATCAAACTGAAGAAGCAGCTGGAAAAGATGCTCGGTTAGGGATTCATTGGACCTTCCACTTCACCATACGCGACACATGTACTTATTGTAAAAAAGAAAACTAGGAAGATGTGGATGTGCATGCATATCAAGCTTTTTAACAACATCACCATCCAGAACCACTATCCTTCCTTGCGAGCAGAAGAATTTTTTTGCCAACTGTGTGGGGCCAGAATTTTCAACAAAATCGACCTACGCAGTGGCTATCATCAGATCCGCGTATCTGATAACAATGTCAAAAGGACAGCATTCCACACCAGATACAGGTATGTTGAGTTAACGTTCATGCCGTTTGGACTCATAAACGCCCTCGATGTGTTTATGGTGGCGATGAACACTATTTTCCGCTCGTACCTCGACGACTTTGTTGTCGTGTATCTCGATGACATCCTTGTGTATAGCTATACCCCAGAGGAGAAAAATGGACATAATCAAAACGTTCTCAGCATTTTACAAAGAGAATTTTTTGTTGGAAAATTCTCAGTCGTGTCTTCTTTCGCCTTTCGATCGAGTTTTGGGGCCACATCATCGGCAGCAGACGGATCACCGCGGACCCAGAAAAGGTGGAGGCGATTGTGGATTGGCCAACGCCTTAAAATATTCAAGGTTTCAAATAATTTTAGGAGTTTTGCAGTCACTATCTTTGATTCATAAAGGACTACGCTTGACTTTCAGTGGCTCTCAATGACCTCACTTAAAAAACCACCAAGTGGAATTAAAAGGGGAGCGAACAATAGGTTTTCAACTCTTTGAGCAGTGCTTTGACCTCGGCGCCAGCCTTATGACTGGAAAATCCAATGGTGGACTACATGATGGCCACTGACACATCCAATTGAGCCATCGGAGCCATTCTCCTCCAAGAAAACAACGATGGAGAACAACCGGTCATGTATATGTCGAGAGAACTGCATGGGCCAGAACTCAACTACGCAGTGCTCAAGAAAGAAATGCTCGTTGTTGTGCATGATCACAAGACATGATGATGCTCTTTGAATTTTTTATGATGCATCATCCACACCGACCATCATGCCTTGAAACATCTCAAGACTCGGCCAAATCAGAGCTGTCAATAATCTCAATGAATGGAATTTATCCAGTCCAACTTTGACTACGACATCGAGTACCGACCAGGAAAAGTAATCTGACAGATTCTCTACGTCAATGGCCAGATCTCATGGCCGGGATGAGCACGCTACTCATTAAATGAGATGCGTACCTTGCGAGGTTGTTCGCAAAGGGTTAGGAGGAGTTCGGCATGTATGGCAAAAGCAAGTTCTGGTTCGACGACCCCTACTAGCGACGGTGATTCACTCTCCAGGTCATTGTCCCACATAACGAGGAGCTACGGAGAACGCTACTGGAGGAATGCCATGAAATGCCAGGAATGCCATGGTCTAGGTGGACACTTTCACGAGGAAAAGACAATCAAGAAGCTTGCAAAGTACTAGTACCGGAATATCTGGTAGGTTTCATAGACCGACACCTACCGGAGATGAAAATCTTGTCTCACGAGACCACCAGGACTACTCCAATCGCTTCCTATTCAAACAAAGCCATGGATCAACATGAGCATGGATTTTGTGACGGGATTGTCCCCCACCCCTAGGGTTGCAAAGACATCCTCGTCGTGGTGTACAGAGTTTCAAAAATATCACAATTCATCCCGATGACGACCACTGTCACCGCGCAACAATGTCTGAACTAGATTGCACGGCTGCAGATCGTGACACGTACCATCATCAACAAAAGAGACGGTCGCTTCACTAACCGTTTTTGGCATGAGTTAATGACCCATTTCAACAGTTGGATCTAACTATCAATGGTGTACCGCGGGCAAACAGAGCGGACCAATTACATGCTCCAACAGCTTCTTTGCACATTATGCAAGCCGTACGGCACCCATTGGGCAGCCAAACTACCAACCGCCAAACTCCACCACTTCCACCGCAAATGGATTTTTTTTTGGAGGTGGTTTATGGCAAACTTCCCGCCAGACCAGCTGGACTAGAAATCCAAGGCAAGATTCCCGCGGTTGAAATCTACCGTTGGGCCTTCTCAAGTGTTTGGGAGGAAACACAACAGATGCTGGTAAAGACATAGGCAGCTATGAAGCGAGTGGTTGGCCGACTTTGCAACGATGACGTGCTCAGCGCTAGCGATTGCGTCCTCCTCAACTTGGCGAACATAAAACTTCAACGACAGGACTTTGTGAAGCTCAAACCCCACTGGTTGGGACCTTTTGGATCAAGCAAATGCAAGCCCTGTCATCACTCAACTTTGCCTGCCTCACATCATGGCAATTCATCCCGTTTTTCACATCAACAAGCTCAAGCACTGCTTGGGCCCCAGTACAAAGTTTCCCGGCAGAGACGTTGCACCTCCACTTTCTATACAAGTGGATGGGTATACAGAGTACGTGACCAAAGACATCCTTTGACATCGACGCCGTGGGAAAATGATCGAGTACCTGGTCAATTGCCACGGCGACGTGCGACGTCCCACGCACAACAGCCAGGAGCCATACAACAACCTCCAAAGCGTGGATCACCTGATCGCTAGCTACTATCGTTGAAACCGGCCTACGCCTGCTAACAGGCCAGGAGGTCACGGCTAAAAAGGGGAGAGCATTAAGTCCCTGATGTACACGATTCCGTGAACTCCGTGAACTCCGCAAGTGGGAGTATCTTCATTACATTCGTGGCCCAACACAATGACTTCACGATTTTTACCCAGATCGGCTGAGGGCATTTTGGCCACCTACCACTACCTCTCGTGTTTTGTTCCATGAATTTTTTGACAACTTTGACCACAACCCATAATGGTTGAGAGAAGTGTCAAAAACCATATGGATGTTCCAATACTATTCAGTCGACTTCTTGATGGGGCTAGACTTTTAAAAATCCGCGTCACGATGTTTTCAAAGCCCCTCGACTTCTTGGCGGAGCTTCTTGAAGTAGTTTCCCACAGCACGACCTTGTACGCATCGCTCTTCTCGAGCGCGGAGGACCCAACAAATCCCTCATTCCGATTCTCGTCATTGTATGTATGAGCTTGACTCATTCGACAACTGTCATCAAAGTACACTTACTGCTCACTAAAGTTATCCAGTTGTCCCAAATCCTCTAATTGTCTTTGTTACACACCTCATCCCCGTGAACCATCTACGTGCCGCTTGGCATAATGGACTGAACACAATTGTTTGCTCATTTGCAGGGTTGAAATTTGAGTTTGCTCATTCAAAAACTTGACAAATTCGTGTGCTACTTTCAAAACAGGTGAAATAGCTCGGATACCGCACCGCACATATTATTCAGTTGGCGTATCCACTTGTTGAAAATTTGGCACAGCATATCCGGTGCACTAAAAGAAAAGAACGGGATACTCATGAACAACATGACTGCTCAGGGCGCACCCGGACGTCTACCTGGTCATGCCGTTC
Organism: Penium margaritaceum; assembly: GCA_023375785.1. Taxonomy (NCBI): domain Eukaryota; kingdom Viridiplantae; phylum Streptophyta; class Zygnematophyceae; order Desmidiales; family Peniaceae; genus Penium; species Penium margaritaceum. The sequence continues at coordinate 67,602 of SZWC01014033.1, forward strand.
CTTTTCTTGAATAGTGGGTATGCCTTCTTTAATTTCCTTTGCGGATACAATTTGATAAAAACATCGTCAGCTGAATCAAGTGATGTAATTTCATCTTTACAACATTGATTCAATCGTTGGTTTTTGGATTGGCGTTACTGACCAGTAATAACTATATCAATGAAATATGAACTTCTCAAAAGTGACAAGTATGTGTTTCCCGAGTCCTTTTGGGGGTTATTGTCACCTCGTAAGTACGACCTCGTTATTCGAGACATGCACCATGTGGACTTCTCCGACGCCTCATGCTCTTGATAAAATAGATCCCGACGCCTCAGTGTGGCGTACACGTGTCTTCCTTGGCATTTGCGAAATGTTTGCTCGCCAAACAGTGCATTACGCTGACAGCCCAGCATTCCTCAATTTCGGTGCATCGTACGCCATGTATTACCATTCTAACATCCACAATCTCCCAATGTATCTGTTTTTGGTTCGTCCATGCGTTCCTTAGAAAACTACTTGGTGAATGGGAGAATCACTATTAAAACTCATGGATTTGGCAGGCTATTTTTACTTTTATCGTTTGCAAAATAATTCCTCTAAAATTCATGTGTGCTAATCGCTGGAACATCATGTGCCACTTATTTGGTGAATGTATAGCTTCAGGTACAGAGCTTGAAATTTGGAAAATGGTGCAAAGCAACAACACGGAGGAGTCGTTCATCTTGCAATGACATCCTGTCTCACTCAAAAGTGCGACTGAACTCAAAGAGCTCAGGTGTCCTAATGAGGTCTTATCCGACAGTCTCGCGTGATTACAGGTCAAACACTTGAAGTTCGATCTTCGAGTTCATCGCTCAACGGAGTGCCGAGACTTGAACAGTGGGCTAATTCAGGTCTTTCTCATTTACTGACAAGTGCTCATCAACAACCACAAAAGAAATTAGAATAGACCCATTTTGGGAGAGTACAAAAATCATAAAAGGCTCCAAAATCAACGGAGAATTTAGGAAGCACTACGGTAGTTTTCATGCGCACGTCAAAACTCCTCCCTCCTTCATTTCTCTCCATGTTGTAGATTTGGACCTAGCACTGCCCCCCCACGGTATCGCCCTCGTCACTCTGGCACCGTGCACTGCCTAGGCACAATGCAAGGTGTCAAGGAGTATGGCTAAGGAGTTTTTACACCTAGGTAAGCAACCGATTGGGTACCCCCTGACCTAAATCCCCATTGTTTCCATTTTCTACCCATGTTTCATCAATATGGCTACACAACTGGGATGGTCCAGGTCACGTAGGCGTGGACGTGGGCTGTCTGATGACCGCACTCTCAGGTCTCCCCCTTCATCATTAGCACGTCCCGTTCAGGATGAGCCAGGTTTCTCCTCTCCCCCCCTTGCCCGCCAACTGATTTTTTATGCAAAGTTGGACGCTGAAATCGTCGTCATCCTGTCGTCGCCAGAGAAACCTGCCGCTCCTAAGCTGCAGCTAGGTCGCTCTAGGGACAAACTGCTGTAGGGTAAACAACCATGCGTTAGGTTATGGTGCCCGTACTAGTATGAACTCCGTCCATGGTGGTTGTTTTTATACGCTGAAATTGTTACATTTTTCTTGTTCTTTTGCAGTGTCCTCCGACGATGAGGTAGAAAAAAAGGCCCCAAAATGTACCAAGGTGGATGGCGACTTTCGGGGAGGGGATGGACTTCACCGACATGGCTGAGTGTCGTCGTGTCGTAGACAACTACATAGTAAAGAACCGCATGACCGTCTGTTCGGTGTAGAGTGAACCAACAAATTTCACTGTGTCCATCTCAAGGACAAGGAATGCCCCTGGATTTTGTGCGCCCACATGTGTACTCAAAGTGGGATGGTGAAGGTGTCAGAGTAGAAGTATGGCCATAACTGTGTGCAAGGTGCTGGTAACGGCCGTGGAGATCCTGCCAAGACAGTGAAGTGGATTTGCCGGCACATTGTGGCTGCTATGCAGAAGAATCCCTATGCCAATGTAACCAGCCTCGAAGAAGTGGTGAAGAAGGCGACCCGCAAGGACGTGGACCGTAGGAGGCTACCGTGATAAGGTTGCAACACAAGAGAAGCTTCTCAAGTCCCGCATGATGTCATGCTCTCTATTCCCAGCATACACTGCAAAGGTTTTTTTATTTTTTTGTTTTTCACTTTTTTAGAAAAGTATAGCGCCATGTCCTTTTCTGTGTCCATGAAGCTCGATCGCAATGCCCACAAAGTCGCTCAGACGATAGAGGGCAACGTCTTCCACCGGGTGTTTGTCACCCCTGGTGCTACGGTCCTCGGCTTCAAACACTCTCGTCGCATCATCACGATGGACGGGACTTTCCTAAGGAACAGGCACAATCAGACCCTGTTGGCGCCACCACAACAGCCGACAAAATCAACGTCTCTGATGACGAAATTGGTGAGTACGAACCTGAATAGTTTCCAACGTATGACTCAGGAGAGGAGGAGGCTTACGACCTCAAACACTTCATCTTGGACGAAGACTATGGAGCCATAGGAGGAAGAACCATACCGATGGATCAGTGAAGACGACGGCATGCGGCGTAGACAATAGGACCTCGACTGCGCCCACCAGGCGCGGGCCACTGAGGGCATGCCACATGGAGGCTGGGATGATATCCCAGAGGACTACTACGACAAGGAGGTCTCGCTTCTGACTGGCACGCTCCTTGCTTTCCTTTTTCCATGTGTTACACTCATACCTTGTCTAATGCATGCACTAAGAGCCTTCCATGTGGTGTTTTCATGGTGTGCAGGAGAAGGGAGTGGGGCTACAGAAGGCAGAGCAGGAGGCCATGTATGACCAAGGCTATAGGTGGGAATATTCTAGGGAGCTTCCTCGCACGCTTGCCACTGGCTGGGTGTCAGCACTCAGCGAGCTCGCGGTGTCAACACAGGTCGGACACAAAACGGCAAGGGTTTGGCTAGAGGACACAAACACAGTGTCAAATGTGCTTCCATGAATACAAACATGCATAGAGAGTTGAGAAATGACAGGTCCACAGCATAAACACCTGTCACGTCGCACGACGCGTGTCGCACGCAGTAGTGCAAGGTCTGTCCAAAAACCGGCCCAAAAACATTGTTTTGGCCATAACTCTACGCAGACAAATCAGAACGCTACACCGTCTGAACCTAAACGTGCAGGATCTCACGCCGGACGCTATGGCTGGTCGTATGCATCCATCCGGGATTGAATGGTGGACACACAGTGCAAAGCATGCAAAACAGGCCCATGGCCAGTCCACCAATGAAATCCTACAGGCTGTAGAAAGACTGCACAAGGTCCGAGACAACATCGAGGACGTTGGAGCAGTTGTCGGTCTACTCCGAGTGGGTGGTCCACCACCTGCCGACGCACCGGTGCCTCTTGAGTCATCAGGGATCATGTCATCGCGCTCTCCTGTACCGCTGCTCTCCTGGCCGTCGCTTGTGACGGGTGGAAGCCACACACACCAACACTCTCCCTGGCTGACACAACTTTCATCATAATGTTAAGCAAAGGCAGGGAAGGATGGCTCGAGAAACCAATCATAGGTGGGCGCTGTCGGCATTGGAGCCAGCCATGCTGCCTATCTCAAGAGTAGTAGCACGAGAACCCTGAAGACAAATGGGGCACATGCCACGGCTGCATCGGCGACTGAGCATGTGGCAGCTGCCACGGCTGAGGCTCAGGTGCAGACCACGGCGCTGGCAACGCCCATGACCACACTGCATAGCTCATGTCGAGAGCTTAGCATGGCTGATAGCCCTACACACTTAATTCCCGGTGGCGTGAAGCACCATGTAGAGGGATACGAATGTAGCAACGTCTCCAGTCGGGCTACGATGTCATCAATCTCAGCCACAACCGTAGTGCCGTAATGTTGCACTACCGCCACACACTGGCGATGGGACAACTATCGCAACGTGCGACCTTAAGTCACCTTCGGTGCCGTTGATGCTGCACTGGGTTCCGTCGTCAGGCGATGGCTGTGGCCTCAAGCCACCTTTGCTGCTGTTGCTATTGCTGCGACTCTTGCGGCAGCTGTTGCTGCTCCAATGGTTACCGCCCCTAGCTGACGGTGGTGGCCTCAAGCCACGTGAAAGGTGAAATAACAAAAAAACCAAAACAAAAACAAAGGGAGTAGGAGCCCCCCACTCCTGTTTTTGCTTTTTTTTTGGGGTTCACCAAACCCTCGGTGCTTGTGGGGTACCCCTCCTCGGGGTCTTTCTCGATTGCCCCACTTGAGGAAATCCCTAGTCCTCCCTTTTTTTTTCTGGCTCGATCCTCGCCGCGAGCGTAGTGGAGGGGGAGGCTCGCTCCCCCCCCCCTCACGCGCAGGCGGCCTGAAGCCGCCCGCCGGCCTCCTCTGCCCCTCTCGGCCAGCAGGAGGCCGACATTTGGCCTGCATGCGCCGTCTCGTGCGCTGACGCCCGGCCGGTGCTCTGTCGCGCCCCCCGTGAGCACGACAGGCCCAACCAACGGGACCCCCCCACCCCCGGACGAGGTCCCTCGCGTCGGATCCCCCTCGAACGCCATGACAACAGCTGATGTAGCAGCTGCTGCTGCGGTTGTTGCAACAATAGCTGTTGCTACTGCTGTTGTGGCGGCTACAGCTGCTACCTACTGCTATTGTTGCTGCGGCTACTGCTGCGGTTACTTCTTGCTGCTGCTGTTGCTATTGCTACAAATGTTGTTGCAGCTGCTGCTGCAACTGCTCGCCGCCGCTGCTACTGTTGCGCTTGCTGCCTACCGTCGTTGCAACTAGAGGTACGTGATGCTCACCGCCACCGTTACGACTGCTTCTGCGGTTATTGCCTATTGCTACTGTTGGGGCTGCTGCCTGCTGCTGTTGCTATGGTTGGCGCTGCAGCTACTACGATGCTGTTGCTACTCGTGGATGCTGATACCAACGTTGCTGCAAGCTGCTGCCGCTGTTACGCGCTGCCACTGCTCGCAGCCGCTGTCGCAAGGTATCACAGTAGGCTGCTTCTCCTTTTTTTTGTGTACAGACTGGTAACCAGACACGACTGCTGCTACCACTTGGTGCTACTACTGTACTGGCTACTACCCGTAGCCGCTCTGGCTGCAGGTGCTTCCTGCCGTTGCTGCTGGTGCTACGACTGTTGTTGTAGCTACCGCCGCTATCTCCGCTACCTCCACGGCTTCGCTACAACTTAGTTGTGGTGTGTCCCTCCAGGATCTGTTGTTGCTACTATGGGTGGCTACCGCTGCTACCACTCATTGCTGCTACTACTACTGTTACTGCTGCTGATGCGTCTCTACTTCACAGCACAACGAATTGTGGCTCGTTTGCTCTGATACCATGGGAGTATTCCATGGAGCTTCCTAGCACGCTTGCCACCAGCTGGGTGTCAGCGCTCAGTCAGCTCGCGGCGTCAACACAGGTCGGACGCGAAACGGCAAGGGTTTGGTTAGACGACACGAACACAGTGTCAAATGTGCTTCCATAAATAAACACATGCAGAGAGAGTTAACAAATGACAGGTCCACATCATTAACATCTGCCGTGGGGCACGACGCGTGTCGTACGCGGCAGTGCAAGGTCTGTCCTAAAACCGAACAAAAAACACGATCTTGGCCGTAACTCTCCACATAGAAATCAGAACGCTACATCGTCTGAACCTAAACGTGCAGGATCTCAGGCCGGACGCTATGGCTAGTCACATGCATGCATCCGGTATTGAACGGTGGACACACAATGGAAAACATGCAAACCAGGCCCGTGGCGAGTCAAGCGATGAAATCCTACAGGCTAGAGAAGAATTGCAGAAGGTCCGAGACAACATCAAGGACATGTAGCAGTCGTCGGTCAGCTCGGAGTGGGTGGTCCACCACCTGCCGACGCACCGCTGCCTCCTGGGTCCGCATCGGGGATCATGTCGTTGCGCTCTCCTGTACCGCTGCTCTCTAGGTCGTCGCTCGTGACGGGTGGAAGCTACACACACCAACAGGCTTGGATGTTTTCTGTGCCACCTTGTTTCCAGAGCTGGTTAGTGAGTGGCCTACCAGGGCATTACATGTAGGTGTAGGTTGTTTGTATTTGCAAGACAATCTGTGATTACTCCTAAGCATGATCAAATTTCTTTCCATGTTTACCCTTGTGCAAAGAATTTGTTTGGTGTTGTTAGGGTATGGTGTCGGGAAACTTATAGAAGAGAGTCACAAGCACGGGCTAAGAAGTGTGTGCAACATAATAAAAAATCGTCGAAGAAATATGGAGAGCCCATGGTGTTACATGCGCGACATGGTGATTGGATGCATCTGCACCCACGGTTGCCAATCATGCGTGGGATACAACGGGGTCCTCGTAGGAGCTCGCATGCCCATCATCCAACACATGTTGTGTGGACTAGGTGGTGCATTGTCATACATGGCGCCCCACTTAGCCTAGACGAGGCGCCAAGTAGCTTCAGCCTCGTCGCATGTCAGCTTGGGCGGATAACGGATGTCAATAACCCATGGTCAGCTACGAGTGCGTGGGATGTCCTCCTAGCTGTCCATCGGAGGTAGTGCGCAATCAAGGTCCATGGGGTCCATGTGAGTCATGGATACGGGTCATCCTATCGTAAGGACGTTGAGTTTTAGTTGAGGAAGATGTAGTCTAGCTCCAAACAATCATGAACTCACACATGAAACGATTTGAACGGATTGGTGTTTGGCATCCAGCTCCAGTCACTTGATAGAGTCACCAAAGTGTTGTCGTACAACACCATGAGTGTGGCAGTGAACGTTGAACCGGGCGATAGGTCGTCAATCGTCAGACCAACAACCAATCGCGTGACTCTGCGGCGTTGGTGGCAACGAGGCTATGCCTAGTAGTCCAACAGACAGGTAAGATTTTTTTCGCGAGTACGACACAATGATGCGTACAAATCAATGTCGTTGTGCAGTAGGGTTGTGTTCGTGTAAGCGCAAGTTGTTGTCTACTTTTGCTTTGGGCACCCCATTGTAAAAATCCCAACATATGGTATCTTGTTCGAAAAACATCGGATTTGGATACGCCGCTTTTGTTATGCCGGACACTGGATACGCAATGACAAAATGAAAGTGGTCTGCGCATCAGGCATCTAATTCAGAATTTGCGGGCACGACAGTTCAAATTTTATCATGATGGGTGTCTCGTCTGTTCTCTACAAACCTCAGTTACCTCCTCTTAGCTGCTTCAGCCCTATGCACCCAGGTTATGCCACGTGGCCCAGGCCTCCCACCTTGGCACTTGCATGCACTCCACAGCCACGACGTTCGCTGCTCAGCTGCTCCGCCAGGCTCGCTTCCGGCTGACTGCGTCTGTATCGCTTCTGTTCCACTTCGCCACAAGCGGCGGCAGTCACCAGTAGCGGCAGAAGCAGACATGTTTGGGCGTCGGGAAGGAGCGATGGGCAAAGTATGAGGTCGCTGTTGACAGCAGCGCTGGTATGCGAGCACCGTTTTCCTCCTCAAACTCCAGCGCTCTGTGTGGGGCCTGCCTCCGGCGGGCTAAGGGTTCTGTTGGAGGTTGCGGCAGAAGAAGCAGCAGAAGCACCGGAGGCTGCAGCGCGTGAGGGGCGTTCGCAGCGTCCAGACATCGCAGGTGGCACGTGCGAGAGGCACAGAGTTGTTGCGCCGATTCTGGTCGGCCTTCCGCCATGCGAGTGAAAGTGCTTGGTACGAACCGGTGGTGGTGGTGGCGCAGAAAGCTCCTCCCATCTCCCCTCCCCCCATCCCCCCCACCCTCCCCCCCTCCCCCTCCCCGCCCCTCCCCTC
>SZWC01014034.1:1775-23298 GCA_023375785.1 Penium margaritaceum
CTTGACAAAGTTGGCATGTGCCACTGACCATGATCACAATGTTTACCAAGTGACTTTAACTTCTACGAAACGTAACACGAGCTAGCCACAGTCAGAGTGCCCAATCATAGTACACATGCAATATGCATGACCTTGCTGGTATAAGCAAGGTAAAAATTTGGTGGCTTGGCACGGCTATTGTGCGCAATGCCTTGACAAAGTTGGCATGTGCCACTGACCATGACCACAAAGTTTACCAAGTGACTTTAACTTCTACAAATCGTAACACAAGTCAGCCACATTCAGAGTGCACAATCACAGTGCACATCTAATATGCATGACCGTGCAGGTCTAAAGAAGGTAAAAAACTGGTGGCTTGGCACGGCTTTTGTGCGCAATACCTTGACAAAGTTCGCATGTGCCACTGAGCATGACAACACTGTTTACCAAGTACCTTAAAAGGCTATGAATCATAACACGCGTCACCCACGGTCAGAGTGTCCAATCACAGTGCAGATGTACTAGGCATGACCTTGAAGGTGCAAACAAGGTAGAATACTGGTGGCTCGGTGTGGCTATTGTGCGCAACGCCTTGACAAGATCGGCATGTGCCACTGACCATGATCACAATGTTTACCAAGTGACTTTAACTTCTACGAATCGTAACACGAGTCAGCCACGGTCAGAGTGTCCAATCACAGTATAGATATACTGGGCATGACCTCACAGGTATAAGCAAGGTAGAATACTGGTGGCTCGGTGTGGCTATTGTGCGCAACGCCTTGACAAGATCGGCATGTGCCACTGACCATGATCACAATGTTTACCAAGTGACTTTAACTTCTACGAATCGTAACACGAGTCAGCCACGGTCAGAGTGTCCAATCACAGTATAGATATACTGGGCATGACCTCACAGGTATAAGCAAGGTAGAATACTGGTGGCTCGGTGTGGCTATTGTGCGCAACGCCTTGACAAGATCGGCATGTGCCACTGACCATGATCACAATGTTTACCAAGTGACTTTAACTTCTACGAATCGTAACACGAGTCAGCCACGGTCAGAGTGTCCAATCACAGTATAGATATACTGGGCATGACCTCACAGGTATAAGCAAGGTAGAATACTGGTGGCTCGGTGTGGCTATTGTGCGCAACGCCTTGACAAGATCGGCATGTGCCACTGACCATGATCACAATGTTTACCAAGTGACTTTAACTTCTACGAATCGTAACACGAGTCAGCCACGGTCAGAGTGTCCAATCACAGTATAGATATACTGGGCATGACCTCACAGGTATAAGCAAGGTAGAATACTGGTGGCTCGGTGTGGCTATTGTGCGCAACGCCTTGACAAGATCGGCATGTGCCACTGACCATGATCACAATGTTTACCAAGTGACTTTAACTTCTACGAATCGTAACACGAGTCAGCCACGGTCAGAGTGTCCAATCACAGTATAGATATACTGGGCATGACCTCACAGGTATAAGCAAGGTAGAATACTGGTGGCTCGGTGTGGCTATTGTGCGCAACGCCTTGACAAGATCGGCATGTGCCACTGACCATGATCACAATGTTTACCAAGTGACTTTAACTTCTACGAATCGTAACACGAGTCAGCCACGGTCAGAGTGTCCAATCACAGTATAGATATACTGGGCATGACCTCACAGGTATAAGCAAGGTAGAATACTGGTGGCTCGGTGTGGCTATTGTGCGCAACGCCTTGACAAGATCGGCATGTGCCACTGACCATGATCACAATGTTTACCAAGTGACTTTAACTTCTACGAATCGTAACACGAGTCAGCCACGGTCAGAGTGTCCAATCACAGTATAGATATACTGGGCATGACCTCACAGGTATAAGCAAGGTAGAATACTGGTGGCTCGGTGTGGCTATTGTGCGCAACGCCTTGACAAGATCGGCATGTGCCACTGACCATGATCACAATGTTTACCAAGTGACTTTAACTTCTACGAATCGTAACACGAGTCAGCCACGGTCAGAGTGTCCAATCACAGTATAGATATACTGGGCATGACCTCACAGGTATAAGCAAGGTAGAATACTGGTGGCTCGGTGTGGCTATTGTGCGCAACGCCTTGACAAGATCGGCATGTGCCACTGACCATGATCACAATGTTTACCAAGTGACTTTAACTTCTACGAATCGTAACACGAGTCAGCCACGGTCAGAGTGTCCAATCACAGTATAGATATACTGGGCATGACCTCACAGGTATAAGCAAGGTAGAATACTGGTGGCTCGGTGTGGCTATTGTGCGCAACGCCTTGACAAGATCGGCATGTGCCACTGACCATGATCACAATGTTTACCAAGTGACTTTAACTTCTACGAATCGTAACACGAGTCAGCCACGGTCAGAGTGTCCAATCACAGTATAGATATACTGGGCATGACCTCACAGGTATAAGCAAGGTAGAATACTGGTGGCTCGGTGTGGCTATTGTGCGCAACGCCTTGACAAGATCGGCATGTGCCACTGACCATGATCACAATGTTTACCAAGTGACTTTAACTTCTACGAATCGTAACACGAGTCAGCCACGGTCAGAGTGTCCAATCACAGTATAGATATACTGGGCATGACCTCACAGGTATAAGCAAGGTAGAATACTGGTGGCTCGGTGTGGCTATTGTGCGCAACGCCTTGACAAGATCGGCATGTGCCACTGACCATGATCACAATGTTTACCAAGTGACTTTAACTTCTACGAATCGTAACACGAGTCAGCCACGGTCAGAGTGTCCAATCACAGTATAGATATACTGGGCATGACCTCACAGGTATAAGCAAGGTAGAATACTGGTGGCTCGGTGTGGCTATTGTGCGCAACGCCTTGACAAGATCGGCATGTGCCACTGACCATGATCACAATGTTTACCAAGTGACTTTAACTTCTACGAATCGTAACACGAGTCAGCCACGGTCAGAGTGTCCAATCACAGTATAGATATACTGGGCATGACCTCACAGGTATAAGCAAGGTAGAATACTGGTGGCTCGGTGTGGCTATTGTGCGCAACGCCTTGACAAGATCGGCATGTGCCACTGACCATGATCACAATGTTTACCAAGTGACTTTAACTTCTACGAATCGTAACACGAGTCAGCCACGGTCAGAGTGTCCAATCACAGTATAGATATACTGGGCATGACCTCACAGGTATAAGCAAGGTAGAATACTGGTGGCTCGGTGTGGCTATTGTGCGCAACGCCTTGACAAGATCGGCATGTGCCACTGACCATGATCACAATGTTTACCAAGTGACTTTAACTTCTACGAATCGTAACACGAGTCAGCCACGGTCAGAGTGTCCAATCACAGTATAGATATACTGGGCATGACCTCACAGGTATAAGCAAGGTAGAATACTGGTGGCTCGGTGTGGCTATTGTGCGCAACGCCTTGACAAGATCGGCATGTGCCACTGACCATGATCACAATGTTTACCAAGTGACTTTAACTTCTACGAATCGTAACACGAGTCAGCCACGGTCAGAGTGTCCAATCACAGTATAGATATACTGGGCATGACCTCACAGGTATAAGCAAGGTAGAATACTGGTGGCTCGGTGTGGCTATTGTGCGCAACGCCTTGACAAGATCGGCATGTGCCACTGACCATGATCACAATGTTTACCAAGTGACTTTAACTTCTACGAATCGTAACACGAGTCAGCCACGGTCAGAGTGTCCAATCACAGTATAGATATACTGGGCATGACCTCACAGGTATAAGCAAGGTAGAATACTGGTGGCTCGGTGTGGCTATTGTGCGCAACGCCTTGACAAGATCGGCATGTGCCACTGACCATGATCACAATGTTTACCAAGTGACTTTAACTTCTACGAATCGTAACACGAGTCAGCCACGGTCAGAGTGTCCAATCACAGTATAGATATACTGGGCATGACCTCACAGGTATAAGCAAGGTAGAATACTGGTGGCTCGGTGTGGCTATTGTGCGCAACGCCTTGACAAGATCGGCATGTGCCACTGACCATGATCACAATGTTTACCAAGTGACTTTAACTTCTACGAATCGTAACACGAGTCAGCCACGGTCAGAGTGTCCAATCACAGTATAGATATACTGGGCATGACCTCACAGGTATAAGCAAGGTAGAATACTGGTGGCTCGGTGTGGCTATTGTGCGCAACGCCTTGACAAGATCGGCATGTGCCACTGACCATGATCACAATGTTTACCAAGTGACTTTAACTTCTACGAATCGTAACACGAGTCAGCCACGGTCAGAGTGTCCAATCACAGTATAGATATACTGGGCATGACCTCACAGGTATAAGCAAGGTAGAATACTGGTGGCTCGGTGTGGCTATTGTGCGCAACGCCTTGACAAGATCGGCATGTGCCACTGACCATGATCACAATGTTTACCAAGTGACTTTAACTTCTACGAATCGTAACACGAGTCAGCCACGGTCAGAGTGTCCAATCACAGTATAGATATACTGGGCATGACCTCACAGGTATAAGCAAGGTAGAATACTGGTGGCTCGGTGTGGCTATTGTGCGCAACGCCTTGACAAGATCGGCATGTGCCACTGACCATGATCACAATGTTTACCAAGTGACTTTAACTTCTACGAATCGTAACACGAGTCAGCCACGGTCAGAGTGTCCAATCACAGTATAGATATACTGGGCATGACCTCACAGGTATAAGCAAGGTAGAATACTGGTGGCTCGGTGTGGCTATTGTGCGCAACGCCTTGACAAGATCGGCATGTGCCACTGACCATGATCACAATGTTTACCAAGTGACTTTAACTTCTACGAATCGTAACACGAGTCAGCCACGGTCAGAGTGTCCAATCACAGTATAGATATACTGGGCATGACCTCACAGGTATAAGCAAGGTAGAATACTGGTGGCTCGGTGTGGCTATTGTGCGCAACGCCTTGACAAGATCGGCATGTGCCACTGACCATGATCACAATGTTTACCAAGTGACTTTAACTTCTACGAATCGTAACACGAGTCAGCCACGGTCAGAGTGTCCAATCACAGTGCAGATGTACTAGGCAGGATCTTGCAGGTGCAAACAAGGTACAATACTGGTGGCTCGGTGTGGCTATTGTGCGTAATGCATTGACAAGGTTGGCATGTGCCACTGACCATGACGATGACCACAAGTGACTTTAACTTCTACGAATCATTACACGAGTCAGCCACGGTCAGAGTACCCAATCACAGTGCACATCTAATATGAATGATCTTGCAGGTATAAACAGGGTAAAAAACTGGTGTCTTACCACGGCTATTGTGCGCAATGCCTTGACAAAGTTGGCATGTGCCACAGACCATGACCACAATGATTACCAAGTGACTATAACTTCTACGAATTGTAACACGAGTCAGCCACAGTCCGAGTGCCCACTCACAGTTCACATGTACTAGGCATGACCTTCCAGGTATAAACAAGGTTAAATCCGGTGGCTTGGCAGAGCTATTTTGCACAATGCATTGACCAAGTTGGCATGTGCCACTGACCATGACCACAAAGTTTACCAAGTACCTTAAACGGCTATGAATCATAACACGAGTCAGCCACGGGCAGAGTGTCCAATCACATTGCATATGTATTGGGCATGACCTTACAGGTATAAACAAGGTAGAATACTGGTGCCTCAGTGTGGCTATTATGTGCAAGGCATTGACAAAGCTGGCATGTGCCACTGACCATTACCACAAATGTATCCAAGTGACTTTGGCTTCTATTGATCATAACACGAGTCAACCACTGTGAGAGTGTCCAATCACAGTTTAGATATAGTAGGCATGATCTTGCAGGTGCAAACAAGGTAGAATATTGGTGGCTCGGTGTGGCTATTGTTCGCAATGCCTGGTTAAAGTTGGCATGTGCCACTGACCATGACCACAAAGTTTACCAAGTAACTGTAACTTCTGCGAATCGTAACACGAGTCAGCCACAGTCAGAGTGCCCAATCACAGTTCAGATGTACTAGGCATGACCTTGCAAGTATAAACAAGGTTAAAAACCGGTGACTTTGCACGGCTATTGTGCGCAATGCCTTGACAAAGTTGGCATGTGCCACTGACCATGACCACAAAGGTTACCAAGTACATTAAACAGCTATGAATCATAACACGAGTCTGCCAGGGTCTGAGTGTCCAATCACTGTGCACATATATTGGGCATGATCTTGCAGGTATAAACAAGGTAGAATACTGGTGGCTCGGTGTGGCTATTGTGCACAATGCCTTGACAAAGTTGGCATGTGCCACTGACCATGACCACAAGGTTTACGAAGTTACTTTAACATGTACGAATCATACCACGAGTCAGCCACGGTCAGAGTACCCAATCACACTTCAGATGTACTAGCCATGACCTTAGAGGTATAAACAATGTAAAAAACCGGTGGCTTGGCACGGCTATTGTGTGCAATGCCTTGACAAATTTGGCATGTGCCACTGGCCATGCCCACAAAGTTTACCAAGTACATTAAACGGCTATGAATCATAACACGAGTCAGCCAGGGTCAGAGTGTCCAATCACTGTGCAGATTTACTAGGCATGACCTTGCAGGCATGAACAAGGTAGAATACTGGTGGCTAGGTNTTCAGATGTACTAGCCATGACCTTAGAGGTATAAACAATGTAAAAAACCGGTGGCTTGGCACGGCTATTGTGTGCAATGCCTTGACAAATTTGGCATGTGCCACTGGCCATGCGCACAAAGGAGGCTGCGTCACGGAGGGCGCATTGATTGTATCAATGCCTCCGATGCACGAGTTCACGGAGGGAGCTGTGCGCCACATGCAGGGACCCAATTCGTGTCCGTATGTGGCACTGTATCAGCTGCCATCAGCGGGTGTACCTCCCATGTGCCCGTCGCTACAGCAACACACAGACAGGTCTCCATGGACGACTCTGCCTGCCGTGTGAGGAGAGTGATGATACGAGAAGGAGGATGCAGGCAGAACAGAAGGAGGTAGCAAGGCGCTTGCAGGAGCCGTAGGGAAGAGGAACAGGGGGAGGAGAACGCAGGGTGACCCCACGCCAGAGCCCCACGGCGTGGAACGAAGAGATACGACAAGAAGGGCTCCACAGGATGGAACCGAGTTGCGGTCCGAGAGGCGGGCAAGCAGGAGAGAGGAGAGATAAATTGGAGATGAGTGATGAGGATGCTGGGAGTGATATTGCGGCTAAGGACGAAGGCAGGAAGGCGACGTGTGAAGCAGGCCACATGGCGGGTTATGGACAAGTGAGAATGGGGGAACGTGGGTCTTCGGTGTTGGTATGAGCACCAACCAGATCCTCGGAGTTGAGCCTGATCACTTGTTTTCTTTTATTCTTGTGTCACCGGCTCGATGGGTATATCTGTGATCTTTTCCTGTTGTACCCCAAGTCTTGTGCCATTGTTTATTTTACTCTTCTGACAGTTTATACCTGCAAGGTCATGCAAATTAGATCTTCACTGTGATTGGGCACTCTGACCGTGGCTGACTCGTGTTATGATCAATAGAAGTAAAGGTAAATTGGATACATTTGTGGTCATGGTTAGTGGCACATGCCAACTTTTTCAAGGCATTGCGCATAATAGCCACACCGAGCCACCAGTATTCTACCTTGTTTATACCTGCAAGGTCATGCCCCGTACATCTGCACTGTGATTGGACACTCTGACCGTGGCTGGCTCGTGTTATGATTCATAGCCGTTTAAGGTACTTGGTAAACTTTGCGGTCATGGTCAGTGGCACATGCCAACTTTGTCAAGGCATTGCGCACAATAGCCATGCCAAGCCACCTGTTTCTTACCTTGTTTGTACCTGCAAGGTCATGCCTAGTATATCTGCACTGCGATTGGACACCCTGACCGTGGCTCAC
The DNA here is from genome assembly GCA_023375785.1 of Penium margaritaceum. Taxonomy (NCBI): domain Eukaryota; kingdom Viridiplantae; phylum Streptophyta; class Zygnematophyceae; order Desmidiales; family Peniaceae; genus Penium; species Penium margaritaceum. The sequence goes on from SZWC01014034.1 coordinate 9,671, forward strand.
TCGTGTTATGATCAATAGAAGTAAAAGTCACTTGGATACATTTGTGGTCATGGTCGGTGGCACATCCCAACTTTGTCAAGGCATTGTGCACAATAGCCACACCGAGCCACCAGTATTCTACCTTGTTTCCACCTGCAAGATCATGCCTACTACATCTGCACTGTGATTGGACACTCTGACCGTGGCTGACTCGTGTTATGAACAAAAGAAGTAAAAGTCACTTGGATACATTTGTGGTCATGGTCAGTGGCACATGCCAAATTTGTCAAGGCATTGCGCACAATAGCCACACCGATCCACAAGTACTCTACCTTGTTTGTACCTGCAAGATCATGCCCAGTACATCTGCACTGTGATTGGACACTCTGACCGTGGCTGACTCGTGTTATGATTCATAGTCGTTTAAGATACTTGGTAAACTTTTTGGTCATGGTCAGTGGCACATGCCAACTTTTTCAAGGCATTGCGCACAATACAACGTCGAGCCACCAGTATTCTACCTTCTTTGCACATGCAAGGTCATGCCTAGTACATCTGCACTGTGATTAGACACTCTGACCATGGCTGACTCGTGTTATGATCAATAGAATTAAATGTCACCTGGATACATTTGTGGTCATGGTCAGTGGCACATGCCAACTTTGTCAAGGCATTGCGCACAATAGCCGCACCGAACCACCAGAATTCTACCTTGTTCATACCTGTAAGGTCATGCCTAGTATATCTACACTGTGGTTGGACACTATGACCGTGGCTGACTTGTGTTATAATTCATAGCCGTTTAACATACTTGGTAAACTTTGTGGTCATGGTCAGTGGCACATGCCAACTTTGTCAAGGCATTGCGCACAATAGTCGTTCCAAGCCACGGGTTTTTTACATTGTTTATACCTGCAAGGTCATGCCTATTACATCTGAACTGTGATTGGGCACTCTGACTGTGGATGACTCCTGTTACGATTCTTAAACGTTTAAGTCACTTGGTAAACTTTGTGGTCATGGTCAGTGGCACATGCCAACTTTGTCAAGGCATTGCGCACAATAGTTGTTCCAAGCCACGGGTTTTTTACATTGTTTAGACCTGCAAGGTCATGCGTATTAGAAGTGCACTATGATTGGGTACTCTGACCGTGGCTGACTTGTGTTATGATTCGTAGAGGTCAAAGTCACTTGGTAAACTTTGTCGTCATGGTCAGTGGCACATGCCAACTTTGTCAAGGCATTGCACACAGTAGCCACACCGAGCCACCAGTATTCTACCTTTCTTGCATCTGCAATTTCATGCCTAGTACATCTGCACTGTGATTGGACACTCTGACCGTGGCTGACTCGTGTTATGATTAATAGCCATTTAAGGTACTTGGTAAACTTTGTGGTCATGGTCAGTGGCACATGCCAACTTTGTCAAGGCGTTGCGCACAATAGCCGTGCCAAGCCACCGGTTTTTTAACTTGTTTATACATGCAATATGATGCATATTAAATGTGCACAATGATTGGTCACTCTGACCGTGGCTGACTCGTGTTAAGATTCGTAGAAGTTAGAGTCACTTGGTAAACTTTGTGGTCATGGTCAGTGGCACATGCCAACTTCGTCAAGGCATTGCACACAATAGCCACACCGAGCCACCAGTATTCTACCTTGTTTGCACATGCAAGGTCATGCCTAGAACATCTGCACTGTGATTGAACACTCTGACCGTGGCTGACTTGTGCTATGATCACTAGAATGAAACGTCACTTACTTGTATTTGTGGTCATGGTCAGTGGAACATGCCAACTTTGTCAAGGCATTGCGCACAATAGCCACACCGAGCCACCAATATTCTACCTTGTTTATACCTGTAAGGTCATGCCCATTATATCTGCACTATGACTGGACACTCTGACCGTGGCTGACTCGTGTTGTGATTCATAACCGTTTATGGTACTTGGTAAACTTTGCGGTCATGGTCTGTGGCACATGCCAGCTTTTTCAATGCATTGGGCACAATAGCCGTGCCAAGCCACCGGTTTTTTAACTTGTTCGTACCTGCAAGGTCATGCATATGAGATGTGCACTGTGATTGGGCACTCTGACCGTGGCTGACTCGTATTACGATTCGTAGAAGTTAAAGTCACTTGGTAAACTTTGTGGTCATGGTCAGTGGCACATGCCAACTTTGTCAAGGCATTGCGCACAATAGCCACACCGAGCCACCAGTATTGTACCTTATTTATACCTGTAAGGTTATGCCCAGTATATCTGCACTGTGATAGGACACTCTGACCGTGGCTGACTCGTGTTATGATTCATAGCCGTTAATGAACTTGGTCAACTTTGTGGTCATGGTCAGTGGCAAATGCCAACTTTGTCAAGGCATTGCGCACAATAGTCGTGCCAAGCTACCGGTTTTTTACCTTGTTTATACTTGCAATGTCATGCATATTAGATGTACCCTTTTATTGGGTACTCTGACCGTTACTGGCTCGTGTTATGATTCGTAGAAGTTAAAGTCACTTGGTAAACTTTGTGGTCATGATCAGTGGCACATGCCAACTTTGTCAAGGCATTGTGCACAATAGCCACATGGAGCCGCCAGTATTCTACCTTGTTTGCACCTGCAAGATCATGCCTAGTATATCTGCACTATTATTGGACACTCTGACCGTGGCTGACTCATGTTATGATAAATAGAAGTAAAAGTCACTTGGATGCAGTTTTGGTCATGGTCAGTGGCACATGCCAACTTTGTCAAGGCATTGCGCACAATAGCCACACCGAGCCACCAGTATTTTACCTTGCTTATACCTATAAGGCCATGCCCAGTATATATGCACTGTGATTGGACACTCTGACAGTGGCTGACTCGTGTTATGATTCATAGCAGTTAAAGGTACTTGGTAAACTTCGTGGTCATGGCAGTGGCACATACCAACTTTGTCAAGGAATTGCGCACAATAGCCGTGCCAAGCCACTGGATTTCTACATTGTTTATTCCTGCAAGTTCATGCATATTAGATGTGCGCTGTGATTGGGCACTCAGACCGTGGCTGACTCATGTTACAATTCGTAGAAGTTAAAGTCACTTGGTAAACTTTGTGACCATGGTGAGTGGCACATGCCAACTTTATCGGGGCATTGCGCACAATAGCCACACCGAGCCACCAGTATTCTACCTTGTTTGCACTTGCAAGATCATGCCTATTACATCTGCACTTTGATTGGACACTCTGACCGCGGCTGACTCGTGTTATCATCAATAGAAGTACAAGTCACTTGAATACATTTAAGGTCATGGTCAGTGGCACATGCCAACTTTGTCTAGGCATTGCGCACAATGGCCCCACCGAGCCACCAGTATTCTACCTTGTTTGCACATGCAAGATCATGCCTAGTACATATTCACTGTGATTGGACACTCTGACCGTGGCTGACTCGTGTTATGACCAATAGAAGTAAAAGTCACTCGGGTACATTTGTGGTCATGGTCAGTGGCACTTGCCAACTTTGTCAGGGCATTGCACACAATAGCCACATCGAGCCACCAGTTTTCTACCTTTCTAATACCTATAAGGTCATGCCCAGTATATATGCACTGTGATTGGACACTCTGACCGTGGTAGACTCGTGTTATGATTCATAGCCCTTTAAGGTTCTTGGTAAACTTTGTGGTCATGGTCAGTGGCATATGCCAACTTTGTCAAGGCATTGCGCACAATAGCGGTGCCGAGCCACCGGGTTTTTACCTTGTTTATAACTGCAAGGTCATGCATAGTACATCTGTACTGTGATTGGACACTCTGACCATGGCTGACTCGTCTTATGATCAATAGAAGTGAAAGTCTCTTGAATACATTTGTGGTCATGGTCAGTGGCACATGCCAACTTTGTCAGGGCATTACACACAATAGCCACACCGAGCCACCAGTTTTCTAACTTTTTTCTTCTGTAAGGTCATGCCCAGTATATATGCACTGTGATTGGACACTCTGACCCTGGCTGACTTGTGTTATGATTCATAGTTGTTTAAGGTTTTTGGTAAACTTTGTGGTCATGGTCAGTGGCACATGCCAACTTTGTCAATGAATTGCACACAATAGCCGTGCCAAGCCACCGGTTTTTTACCTTGTTTATGCCTGCAAGGTCATGCATATTAGATGTGCGCTTTGATTGGGCACTCCGACCGTGACTGACTTGTGTTATGGTTCGTAGAAGTTAAAGTCACTTGGTACACTTTGTGGTCATGGTCAGTGGCACATGCCAACTTTGTCAAGGCATTGCGTACAATAGCCACACCGAGCCACCAGTATTCTACCTTGTTTGCTCCTGCAAGATCAAGCCTAGTACATCTGCACTGTGATTGGACACTCTGACTGTGGTTGACTCGTGTTATGATCAATACAAGTAAAAGTCACTTGGATACATTTGTGGTCATGGTCAGTGGCACATGCCAACTTTGTCAAGGCATTGCGCACAATAGCCACACCGAGCCACCAGTATTTTACCTTGTTTATAGCTGTTATGTCATGCCCAGTATATCTGCACTGTCATTGGGCACTCTGATTGTGGCTGAATCGTGTTATGGTTCATAGCCGTTGAACGTAATTGGTAAACCTTGTGGTCATGGTCAGTGGCACATGCCAACTTTGTCAAGGCATTGTGCACAATAGCCGTGCCAAGCCACCGGTTTTTTAACTTTTTTATGCCTGCAAGGTCATGCATGTTATATGTGCACTGTGATTGCGTACTCTGACCGTGGCTGACTCGTGATATGATCAATAGAAGTAAAAGTCACTTGGATACATTTGTGGTCATGGTCAGTGGCACATGCCAACTTTGTCAAGGAATTGCGCACAATAGCCACACCGAGCCACCAGTATTCTACCTTGTTCACACCTGCAAGGTCATGCCCAGTATATATGCACTGTGATTGGACACTCTGACCATGGCTGACTCGTGTTATGATTCATAGCCGTTTAATGTACTTGGTAAACTTTGTGGTCATGGTCAGTGTCACATGCCAACTTTGTCAATGCATTGCGCACCATAGCCGTGCCAAGCCACCAGTTTTTTACCTTGTTTATAATTGCAAGGTCATGCAGATTAGATGTGCACTTTGATTGGACACTCAGACCGTGGCTGACTCGTGTTACGATTCATAGAAGTTGAATTCACTTGGTAAACTTTGTGGTCATGGTCAGTGGCACATGCCAACTTTGTCAAGGCATTGCGCACAATAGCCACACCGAGCCAGCAGTAACCTACCTTTATTAACCTGCAAGATCATGCCCAGTACATCTGTACTGTAATTGAACACTCTGACCGCGGCTGACTCGTGTTATGATCAGTAGAAGTAAAAGTCACTTGGATACACTTTTGGTCACGGTCAGTGGCACATGCCAATTTTGTCAAGGCATTGCACACAATAGCCAAACTAAGCCACCAGTATTCTACCTTGTTTGCACCTGCACGATCATGCCTAGCACATCTGCATTGTGATTGGACACTCTGACCGTGGCTGACTCGTGTTATGATCAATAGAAGTTAAAGTCACTTGGATACATTTGTGGTCATGGTCAGTGGCACATGCCAACTTTGTCAAGGCATTGCGCAGAATAGCCATATTGAACCACTAGTATTCTACCCTGTTTGTACCTGCAAGATCATGCATAGTACATCTGCACAGTGATTGGATACTCTGACCGTGGCTGACTCGTGTCATGATCAATAGAACTAAAAGTCACTTGGATAAATTTGTGGTCATGGTTAGTGGCACATGCCAACGTTGTCAAGGAATCGCGCACAATAGCCACACCGAGCCACAAGTATTCTACCTTGTTTATACCTGCAAGGTCATGCCCAGTACATCTGCACTGTGATTGGACACTCTGACCGTGGCTGACTCGTGTTATGATTCATAGCCGTGAAAGGTACTTGGTAAACTTTGTGGTCATGGTCAGTGGCACATGCCAACTTTGTCAAGGCATTGTGCACAATAGCCGTGCCAAGCCACCGGGTTATGACCTTGTTTATACCTGCAAGGTCATGCATATTAGAAGTGCGCTTTGATTGGGCACTCTGACCGTGGCTGACTCTTGTTATGCTTCGTAGAAGTTGATGTCACTTGGTAAACGTGGTGGTCATGATCAGTGGCACATGCCAACTTTGTCAAGGCATTGCGCACAGTAGCCACATGGAGCCACCAGTATTCTATCTAGCTCATGCCTATTACATCTACGCTGTTATTGGGCACTCTGACCGTGGCTGACTCGTGTTACGATTCGTAGAAGTTAAAGTCACTTGGTAAACTTTGTGGTCATGGTCAGTGGCACATGCCAACTTCTTCAAGGCATTGCGCACAATAGCCACGTCGAGCCACCAGTATTCTACCTTGTTTGCACCCGCAAGGTCATGCCTAGTACATCTGCACTGTGATTGGACACTCAGACTGTGGCTGACTTGTGTTATGATCAATAGAATAAAAATTCACTTGGATACATTTGTGGTCATGGTCAGTGCCACGTGCCAACTTTTTCAAGGCATTGCGCACAATAGCCACATCGAGCCACCCGGATTCTACCTTGTTCATACCTGTAAGGTCATGTCCAGTATATCTGCACTGTGATTGGACACTCTGACCGTGGCTGATTTGTGTTATAACTAATAGCCGTTTAAGGTACTGGGTAAGCTTTGTGGTAATGGTCAGTGGCACATGCCAACTTTGTCAAGGCATTGCGCACAATGGTTGTGCCAAGCCACGGGTTTCTTGCCTTGTTTATACCTGGAAGGTCATGCCTAGTACATCTCAACTGTGATTGGGCACTCTGACTGTGGATGACTCCTGTTACGATTCGTAGAAGTTAAAGTCACTTGGTAAACTTTGTCGTCATGGTCAGTGGCACATGCCAACCTTGTCAAGGCATTGCGCACAATAGCCGTGCCAATACACCGGTTTTTTACCCTGTTTATACCTGCAAGGTCATGCATATTAGATATGCACTGTGATTGCGTACTCTGACCGTGGCTGACTTGTGTTATGATTCCTAGAGGTTAAAGTCATTTGGTAAACTTTGTGGTCATGGTCAGTGGCACATGCCAACTTTGTCAAGGCATTGCGCACAATAGCCACACCGAGCTACCAGTAGTCTACCTTGTTCATACCTGCAAGGGCATGCGCAGTATTTGTACTGTGATTGGANTTTGTGGTCATGGTCAGTGGCACATGCCAACTTTGTCAAGGCATTGCGCACTGTAGCCACATCGAGCCACCAGTATTCTACCTTTTTTGCACCTGCAATTTCATGCCCAGTACATCTGCACTGTGATTGGACACTTTGACAGTGGCTGACTCGTGTTATGATCAATAGAAGTAAAAGTCACTTGCATACATTTGTGGTCATGGTCAGTAGCACATGCCAACTTTGTCAAGGCATTGCACACAATAGCCACACCGAGCTACCAGTAGTCTACCTTGTTCATACCTGCAAGGGCATGCGCAGTATTTGTACTGTGATTGGACACTCTGACCGTGGCTGACTCGTGTTATGATTCATAGCCGTTTAAGGTACTTGGTAAACTTTGTGGTCATGGTCAGTGGCACATGCCAATTTTGTCAAGGCATTGCGCACAATAGCCGTGCCAATCCACCGGTTTTTTAATTTGTCTATACCACAATGTCATGCATGTTATATGTGCACAATGACTGGTCACTCTAACCGTGGCTGACTCATGTTACGATTCGTAGAAGTTAGAGTCACTTGGTAAGCTTTGTGGTCAGGGTCAGTGGCACATGCCAACTTCGTCAAGGCATTGCGCACAATAGCCACACCGAGCCACCAGTATTCTACCTTGTTTGCACCTGCACGGTCATGCCTAGTACATCTGCACTATGATTGGACACTCTGACCGTGGCTGACTTGTGTTATGATCAATCGAAATAAAAGTCACTTAGTTACATTTGTGGTCATGGTCAGTGGCTCATGCCAACTTTGTCAAGGCATTGCGCACAATAGCCACACCGAGCCACCAGTATTTCAACTTGTTCATACCTGCAAGGTCGTGCACAGTATATCTGTGCTGTGATTGGACACTCTGATCGTGACTGACTCGTGTTATGAGTCATAGCCCTTTAAGGTACTTGGTAAACTTTGTGGTCATGGTCAGTGGCACATGCCAACTTTGTCAAGGCATTGCGCACAATGGCCATGCCAAGCCACTGGTTCTTTAACTTGTTTATACCTGCAAGGTCATGCATATTAGATGTGCACTGTGATTGGGCACTCTGACCGTGGCTGACTCATATTACGATTCGTAGAAGTTAAAGTCACCTGGTAAACTTTGTGGTCATGGTCAGTGGCACATGCCAATTTTGTCAAGGCACTGCGCACAATAGCCACACCAAGCCACAAGTATTCTACATTGTTTGTACCTACAAGGTCATACCTAGTACATCTGCATGGTGATTGGACACTCTGACTGTGGCTGACTCGTGTTATGAGCAATAGAAGTGAATGTCACTTGGATACATTTGTGGTCACGGTCAGTGGCACAGGCCAAATTTGTCAAGGCATTGCACACAAAAGTCACACCAAGCCACTAGAATTCTACCTTTTTCATACCTGTAAGGTCATGCCCAGTATATCTGCACTGTGATTAAACACTCTAACAGTGGCTGACTTGTGTTATGGTTCATAGCCGTTTAAGGTACTTGGTAATCTTTGTGGTCATGGTCAGTGGCACATACCAACGTTGTCAAGGCATTGCCCACAATAGCCGTGCCAAGCCACCGGTTTGTTAACTTGTGTATACCTGCAAGTTCATGCATATGAGATGTGCACAATGATTGGGCACTCTGACCGTGGCTGACTCGTGTTACGATTCGTAGAAGTTAAAGTCACTTGGTAAACTTTGTGGTCATGGTCAGTGGCACATGCCAACTTTGTGAAGGCATTGCGCACAATAGCCACACCGAGCCACCAGAATTCTACCTTTTTCATACCTGTAACGTCCTGTCCAGTGTATCTGCACTGTGATTGGACCCTCTGACCGTGGCTGACCTGTGTTATAATTAATAGCCGTTTAAGGTACTTGGTAAACTTTGTGGCCATGATCAGTGGCACATGCCAACTTTGTCAAGGCATTGCGCACAATAGCCGTGCCAAGCCACCAGTTTTTTACCTTGTTTATACCTCCAAGCTCATGCCTAGTAAACCTGAACTGTGATTGGGCACTCTGACTGTGGCTGACTCGTGTTACGATTTGTACAAGTTAAAGTCACTTGGTAAACTTTGTTGTCATGGTCAGTGGCACATACCAACTTTGTCAAGGCAGTGCGCACAATAGCGACACCGAGCCACCAGTACTCTACCTTGTTCATACCAGTGAGGTCATGCGCAGTATATCTGCACTATGATTGGACACTCTGAATGTGGCTGACTTGTGTTATGATTCATAGCCGTTTAAGGTACTTGGTAAACTTTGTGGTCATGGTTAGTGGCACATGCCAACTTTGTCAAGGTATTGCGCACAAAAGCTGTGCCAAGCCATGGGTTTTTTACCTTGTTTATACCTGCAAGGTCATGCCTGGTACATCTGAACTGTGATTGGGCACTCTGACTGTGGATGACTCCTGTTACGATTCATAGAAGTTAAAGTCACTTGGTAAACTTTGTCGTCATGGTCAGTGGCACTTGCCAACCTTGTAAGGGCATTGCGCATAATAGCCGTGCCAAGACACCGGTTTTTTACCCTGTTTATACCTGCAAGGTCATGCATATTTGATGTGCACAGTGATTGGATACTCAGACCGTGGCTGACTCGTGTTATGATTCGTAGAGGTTAAAGTCACTTGGTTAACTTTGTGGTCATGGTCAGTGGCACATGCCAACTTTGTTATGGCATTGCGCACAATAGCCGTGCCAAGCCACCGGTTTTTGAACTTGTCTATACCTGCAAGATCATGCGTACTAGATGTGCACAATGATTGGGCACTCTGACCGTGGCTGACTCGTGTTATGATTCGTAGAAGTTAAAGGCACTTGGTAAACTTTGTGGTCATGGTCAGTGGGACATGCCAACTTTGTCAAGGCATTGCGCACAATAGCCACACCAAGCCACCAGTATTATACCTTGTTTGCACCTGCAAAATCATGCCTAGTACATCTGCACTGTGGTTGGATACTCTGACCGTAGCTAACTCGTGTTATGATCAATATAAGTAAAAGTCACTTGGTTACTTTTGTGGTCATGGTCAGTGGCACATGCCAACTTTGTCAAGGCATTGCACACAATAGCCACACCGAGCCACCAGTATTATTCCTTGCTTATACCTGCAAGGTCATGCCCAGTACATCTGCACTGTGATTGGACACTCTGACCGTGGCTGACTCGTTTAATGATTCATAGCTGTTTAAGGTACTTGGTAAACTTTGTGGTCATGGTCAGTGGCACATGCCAACTTTGTCAAGGCATTGCGCACAATAGCCGTGCCACACAACCGGGTTTTTACCTGGTTTATACCTGCAAGTTCATGCATATTAGATGTGCACTGTGACTGGGCACTCTTACCATGGCTGACTCGTGTTATGATTCGTAGAAGTTAACTTCACTTGGTAAACTTGGTGGTCATGGTCAATGGCACATGCCAACTTTGTCAATGTATTGCGCACAATAGCCACACCGAGCCACCAGTATCCTACCTTGTCTGTACCTGCAAAATCATGCCTAGTACATCTGCACTGTGATTGGACACTCTGACCGTGGGTGACTCGTGTTATGATCAATAGAAGTAAAAGTCACTAGGATATATTTTTGGTCATGGTAAGTGGCACATGCCAACTTTGTCAAGGCATTGCGCACAATAGCCACACCGAGCCACCAGTATTCTACTTTGTTTATGCCTGTAAGGTCATTCCCAATGTATCTGCATAGTGATTGGACACTCTGACCGTGGCTGACGCGTGTAATAATTCATAGCCGTTTAAGGTACTTGGTAAACTTTGTGGTCATGGTCAGTGGCACATGCCACCTTTGTCAAGGCATTGCACACACTAGCCGTTCCAAGCCACCAGTTTATTTACCTTGTTTATACCTGCAATGTCATGCCTAGTACATCAGAACTGTGATTGGGTACTCTGACCGCCGCTGAATCGTGTTATATCTGCACTGTGATTGGACACTCTGACCGTGGCTTACTCGTGTTATGATACATAGCCGTTTAATGTACTTGGTAAACTTTGTGGTCATGGTCAGTGGCACATGCCAACTTTGTCAAGGCATTGCGCACAATAGCCGTGCCACGCCACCGGGGTTTTACCTTGTTTATACATGCAAGGTCATGCTTAGTACACCTAAACTGTGATTGGGCATTTTGACTGTAGCTGACTTGTGTTACGATTTGTAGAAGTTAAAGTCACTTGGTACAACTTTTGGTCATGGTCAGTTGCACATGCCAACTTTGTCAAGGCATTGCGCACAATAGGCGCGCCAAGCCACCAGTTTTTTTCCTTGTTTATACCTGCAAGGTCATGCATATTAGATCTGCACTGTGATTGGGCACTCTGACCGTGGTTGACTCGTGTTACGATTTGTAGAAGTTAAAGTCACTTGGTAAACTTTGTGGTCATGGTCAGTGGCACATGCCAACTTTATCAAGGCATTGCGCACAATAGCCACACCGAGCCTCCAGTATTCTACCTTGTTTATACCTACACGATCATACCTAGTACATCTGTACTGTGATTAGACACTCGGACCGTGGCTGACTCATGTTATGATCAATAGAAGTAAAAGTCATTCTGATACATTTGTGGTCATGGTCAGTGGCACATGCCCACTTTTTCAAGATATTGCGCACAATAGCCACACCGAGCCACCAGTATTTTACCTTGTTTGCACCAGCAAGATCATGCATACTACATGTGCAATGTGATTAGACACTCTGGCCGTGGCTGACTCGTGTTATGATTCATATCCGTTAAAGGTACTTGGTAAACGTTGTGGTCATGGTCAGTGGCACAAGCCAACTTTGTCAAGGCATTGCACACAATAGCCGTGCCGAGAAACTGGTTTTTCACCCTGTTTATACCTAAAAGGTCATGCATGCTACATGTACACTTTGATTGGGCAGTCAAACTGTGGCTGAGTCGTGTTACGATTCATGGAAGTTAAAGTCACTTGGTAAACTTTGTGGTCATGGTCAGTGGCACATGCCAACTTTGTCAAGGCATTGCGCACAATAGCCGTGCCAAGCCACTGGTTCTTTACCTTGTTTATACCTGCAAGGTCATGCATATTAGATGTGCACTGTGATTGGGCACTCTGACCGTGGCTGACTCGTTTAACGATTCATAGAAGTTAAAGTCACTTGGTACACTTTGTGGTCATGGTCAGTGGCACATGCCAACTTCGTCAAGGCATTGCGCACAATAGCCACACCGAGCCACCAGTATTCTACCTTGTTTGTACCTGCAAGATCATGCCTTGTACATCTGCACTGTGATTGGACACTCCGACCATGGCTGACTGGTGTTATGATAAACAGAAGTAAACGTCACTTCAATACATTAGTAGTCATGGTCAGTGGCACATGCCAAATTTTTCAAGGCATTGCGTACAATAGCCACACACATCCACCAGTATTCTTCCTTGTTTATACCGGCAAGGGCATGCCTAGTATATCTGCACTGTGAGTGGACACTCTGACCGTGGCTGGCTCGCGTTATGATTCATAGCCGTTTAAGGTAGTTGGTAAACTTTGTGGTCATGATCATTTGCACATGCCAACTTTTTCAAGGCATTGCGCACAAAAGCCACACCGAGCCACCAGTATTATACGTTGTTTGAACCTGCAAGATCTTGCCTAGTACATATGCACTTTGATTGGACACTCTGACAGTGGCTGACTTGTGTTATGATCGATAGATGGAAAAGTCAATTGGATACATTTGTGGTCATGGTCAGTGGCACATGCCAACTTTGCCAGGGCATTGTGCAAAATAACCACACCGAGCCACCAGTATTCTACCTTGTTTATACATTTAAGGTCATGCTTAGTATATCTGCACTGTGATTGGACACTTTTATCGTGGTTGACTCGTGTTATGATTAATAGCCGTTTAATGTACTTGGTAAACTTTGTGGTCATGGTCAGTGGCAAATGCCAACTTCGTGAAGGCATTGCGCACAATAGCCGTGCCAAGCCAGCAACTTTTAACCTTGTTTATTACTGCAAGGTCATGCATATTAGATGTGCGTTGTGATTGGGCACTCTGACCGTGGCTGACTCGTTACCTTATACGAATCGTAACACGAGTCAACCACGGTCATAGTGTCCAATCACAGTGCACATCTAATATGCATGACCTTGCATGTATAAACAAGGTAAAAAAGTGGTTTCTTGGCACGCCTATTGTGCGCAATGCCTTGACCAAGTTGGCATGTGCCACTGACCATGACCACAAAGTATACCAAGTGACTTTATTTTCTACAAATCGTAACACGTGTCAGCTACAGTCAGAGTGCCCAATCACAGTTCAGATGTACTAGGCATGACCTTACAGGAATAAAAAAGGAAAAAAACGGGTGGCTTGGCACGACTATTGTGCGCAATGCCTTGACAAAGTTGGCATGTGCCACTGACCATGACC
>SZWC01014034.1:31629-64076 GCA_023375785.1 Penium margaritaceum
ACGAATTGTAACACGAGTCAGCCACATTCAGAGTGCCAAATAACAGTGCACATCTAATATGCATGACCTTGCCGGTATAAAGAAGGTAAAAAAACAGGTGGCTTGGCACGGCTATTGTGCGCAATGCCTTGACAAAGTTGGCATGTGCCACTGACCATGACCACACCGTTTACCAAGTACCTTAAATGGCTACGAATTTCAACACGCGTCACCCACGGTCAGAGTGTCCAATCACAGTTCAGATGTACTAGGCATGCTCCCGACGGTGCAAACAAGGTAGAATACTGGTGGCTCGGTGTGGCTAATGTGTGCAATGCCTCGACAAAGTTGGCATGTGCCACTGACCATGATCACAAAGTTTACCAAGTGACATTAACTTCTACGAATGGTAAGACGATTCAGCCACGGTCAGAGTACGCAATCATAGTACACATCTAATATGCATGACCTTGCTGGTATAAACAAGGTAAAAAACCGGTGGCTTGGCATGGCTATTGTGCGCAATGCCTAGACAAAGTTGGCATGTAACACTGACCATGACCACACATTTTACCAAGTACATTAAACGGCTATGAATTATAACACGAGTCAGTCACTGTCAGAGTGTCCAATCACAGTACAGATATACTGGGCATGACCTTATAGGTATAAACAAGGTAGAATACTGGAGGCTCATTGTGGCTATTGTGCGCAATGCCTTGACAAATTGGCATGTGCCACTGACCATGACCACAGAGTTTACCAAGTAGCTTCAACTTCTATGAATCGTAACACAGGTCAGCCACGGTCAGAGTGCCCAATCACAGTGCACATCTAATATGCATGACCTTGCAGGTATACACTAGGTAAAAACCCAGTGGCTTGGGCTGGCTATTGTGCGCAATACCTTGACAAAGCTGGCATGTGCCACTAACAATGATCACAAAGTTTACCAAGTGACTTGAACTTATACAAATCGTAACACGAGTCAGCCACGGTCAGAGTGCCCAATCACAGTGCACATCTAATATGCATGACCTTGCAGGTATAAACAAGTTTAAAAACCGGTGGCTTGGCACGGCTATTGTGCGCAATGCCTTGACAATGTTGGCATGTGCCACTGACCATGACCACAAAGTTTACCAAGTACCTTAAACGGCTATGAATCATAAGACGAGTCAGCCACGGTCAGAGTGTCCAATCACAGTGCAGATATCCTGGGCATCATCTTGCACGTATAAGCTACAATACAAGTACGTGTAAGTACGTGTATGTGCATGTAAGTACGTGTAAGTGCATGTAAGTACGTGTAAGTACGTGTAAGTGTGTATAAGTACGTATACGTACGTGTAAGTGCGTGTAAGTTTGTGTAAGTGCATGTAAGTGCGTGAAAGTGTGTGTAAGTGCGTGTAAGTGCAAAAACGTGTGTGAAAGTGCATGTAAATGTGTGTAAGTGCGTGTAAGTATGTGTAAGTTTGTGTAAGTACGTGTAAGTTATTGTGAGTGCGTGTAAGTACATGTAAGTGTGTACAAGTGCGTGTAAGTGTGTGTAAGTGTGTGTAAGTACGTGTAAGTACGTGTAAGTTTGTGTAAGTGAATGTAAGTTTGTGTAAGTGCGTGTAAGTACATGTTAGTACGTGTAAGTGCGTGTAAGTGCGAGTAAGTGCGTGTAAGTACCTGTAAGTATGTGTAAGTGCATGAAAGTGCGTGTAAGTGTGTATAAGTGCGTGTAAGTGTATGTTAGTGCATGTGAGTGGGTGTAAGAGTGTGTAAGTGCATGTAAGTGCGTGTAAGTATGGTTTCAGTTCGTGTAAGTGAGTGTAAGTGCGTGTAAGTACGTGTAAGTTGTGTAAGTGCGTGTAAGTGTGTGTAAGTACTAAAAGTGTGTGTAAGTGCGTGTAAGTGTGTGTAAGTGCATGTAAGTGCATTTTAAGTTTGTGTAAGTGCTTCTAAGTAGGTGTAAGTGCGTGTAAGAATGTGTAAGTGCGTGTAAGTGCATGTAAGTACGTGTAAGTGCACTTTAAGTGGATATTATTTCGTGTAAGTTCGTGTAAGTGCGTGTAAGTGTGTGTAAGCGTGTGTAATTGTGTATAAGTGCGTGTAAGTGTGTGTAAGTGCGTGTAAGTGCATATAAGTGCGTATAAGTGTGTGCAAGTGCCTGTAAGTGCGTATAAGTGTGTGTAAGTGCGTGTAAGTGCAGTTTACGTTTGTACAAGTACGTGTAAGTGTGTGTAAGTAAGTGTAAGTGTGTGTAAGTGCATGTAAGTGCATGTACGTACGTGTAAGTACGTGTAAGTACGTGTCAGTGCAAGTAAGTGCATGTAAGCACATGTAAGTGTGTGTGAGTGTGTGTAAGGGCGTGTAAGTGGGTGTAAGTGCGTGTAAGTGCAAGTAAGTGCGTGTAAGTACGTGTAAGTGCATGTAAGCACATGTAAGTGTGTGTAAGTGTGTGTAAGTGCGTGTAAGTGGGTGTAAGTGCGTGTAAGTGCAAGTAAGTGCGTGTAAGTACGTGTAAGTGCATGTAAGCACATGTAAGTGTGTGTAAGTGTGTGTAAGTGCGTGTAAGTGGGTGTAAGTGCGTGTAAGTGTTAGTAAGTGCGTGTAAGTACGTGTAAGTGCATGTAAGTACGTGTAAGTACGTGTAGGTACGTGTTAGTATGTGTAAGTGCGTGTAAGTGCGTATAAGTATGTGTAAGTTCGTGTAAGTGTGTGTAAGTGCATGAAAGTGCATGTAAGTACGTGTAAGTGTGTGTAAGTGCGTGTAAGTGCGTATAAGTATGTGTAAGTTCGTGTAAGTGTGTGTAAGTGCATGAAAGTGCATGTAAGTACGTGTAAGTGTGTGTAAGTGCATGTAAGTGCAGTTTAAGACCGTGTAAATACTTGTAAGTGCGTGTAAGTGCATGTAAGTGCATTTAAGTACGTATACGTGCGTGTAAGTGCAGTTTAAGTGTATGTAGTTTTGTGTAAGTTCGCGTAGGTGCGTGTAAGTTCGTGTAAGTGCGTGAAAGTGCATGTAAGTGTGTGTAAGTACGTGTAAGTGCGTGTAAGTACGTGCAAGTGCGTGTAAGTGCGTGTTAGTGCATGTAAGTATCTATAAGTATGTGTAAGTGTGTGTAAGTACATGTAAGTGCGTGTAAGTGCGTTTAGGTGCGTGTAGGTGCCTGTAAGTGCATGTAAGTGCGTATAAGTACGTGTAAGTGCGTGTAAGTGCGTATAACTAAGTGTAAGTGCATGTAAGTGTGTGTAAGTGTGTGCAAGTGTGTGTAAGTATGTGTTAGTGCGTATAGAAGCATGTAAGTGCGTGTAAGTGCGTGTAAGCGCACGTAAGTGCGTGTAAGTGTATGTAAGTACATGTAAGTTCGTGTAAGTATGAGTAAGTATGTGTAAGTGTGTGTAAGTGTGTGTAAGTGCGTGTTAGTGCGTGTAAGTGTGTATACGTGCGTGTAAGTGTGTATACGTGCATGTAAGTGTGTGCAAGTGTGTGTAAGTGCATATAAGTACGTGTAAGTACGTGTAAGTACGTGTGAGTGCGTGTGAGTGCGTGTAAGTACGTGTAAGTACGTGTATGTGCATTTAAGTATTTGTAAGTGCGTGTCAGTAGGTGTAAGTGCGTGTACGTGCGTGTAAGTGCGTACAAGTGCGTGTAAGTTTGTGTAAGTGTGTGTAAATGCATGTAAGTATAGGTAAGTGCGTTTAAGTGCGTGTAAGTGTGTGTAAGTGTGTATAAGTGTGTATAAGTTCGTGTAAGTGCGTGTAAGTGTGTGTAAATGCATGTAAGTATAGGTAAGTGCGTTTAAGTGCGTGTAAGTGTGTGTAAGTGTGTATAAGTGTGTATAAGTTCGTGTAAGTGCGTGTAAGTGTATGTAAGTGCATGTAAGTGCGTGAAAGTGCGTGTAAGTGCGTGTAACTACACGAAAGTGTATATGAGTGCGTGTAAGTGCGTGTAAGTGCGTAAAACTATGCATAAGTTTGTGTAAGTGCATGTAAGTTCCTGTGCGTGTGTGTAAGTGCATGTAAGTGTGTGCAAGTTATTGTAAGTACGTATAAGTGTGAGTAAGTGCATGTAAGTACGTGTAAGTACGTGTAAGTACAAGTAAGTACGTGCAAGTGTGTATAAATGTGTGTAAGTGTGTGTAAGTACGTGTAAGTGCGTGTAAGTGCATGTAAGTATGTGTACGTACGTGTAAGTGCGTGTAAGTGCGTGTAAGTATGTGTAAGTGCCTGCAAGTAGGTGTCAGTATGTGTAAGTATGTGTGAGTAGGTGAAAGTTTGTGTACGTGACTGTCTGTTCGTGTATATGCGTGTAAGTGCGTGTAACTGTGTGTAAGTACGTGTAAGTGTGTGTAAGTACGTATAAGTGTGTGTAAGTGCGTATAAGTGTGTATAAATGTGTCTAAGTGCATGTAAGTACGTGTAAGTACGTGTAAGTTTGTGTAAGTGAATGTAAGTTCGTGTAAGTGTGTATAAGTGCATGTAAGTGTGTGTAAGTGCATGTAAGTACGTGTAAGTACGTGTAAGTTTGTGTAAGTGAATGTAAGTTCGTGTAAGTGTGTATAAGTGCATGTAAGTGTGTGTAAGTGTGTGTAAATGCGTGTAAGTATTTGTAAGTACGTGTAAGTGCATATAAGTTTGTGTAAGTGCGTGAAAGTGCGTGTACCTCTGTGTAAGTGCGTGTTGGTGTGTGTGAGTGCGTATAAGAGCGTGTAAGGGCATACAAGTGCGTGTAAGTGCTGTTTATGTTCGGGTAGGTGAGTGTAAGTGCATGTAAGTACATGTAAGTTCGTGTAAGTGCGTGTAAGTACGTGCAAGTGCTAAAAGTGTGTGTCAGTGCATGTAAGTGCGTGTAAGTACGTGTATTTTCTGTGTCAGTTTGTGTAGGTGCGTGTAAGTGTGTGTAAGTTTGTGTAAGTGCATATAAGCATGTGTAAGTACGTGTAAGTTGGTGTAAGTGCGTATAAGTGCGTATAAGTGCATGTTAGTGCGTATAAGTGCGTATAAGTGCATGCAAGTGCGTGTAAGTGTGTGTAAGTAAGTGTAAGTGCATGTAAGTACATGTAAGTGTGTGTAAGTGCGTGTAAGTATGTGTAAGTGCATGTAAGTGCGTGTAAGTGTGTGTTAGTGCGTGTAGGTGCGTATACGTACGTGTAAGTGCGTGTAAGTGTGTGGAAGTACGTGTAAGTGCGTGTAAGTATGTGTAAGTGCGTATGAGTGTTAGTGAGTATGTGTGAGTATGTGTAAGTATGTATAAGTGCGTGTACGTGTGTGTAAGCGTGTGTAAGTGCGTATCAGTACGTGTAAGTGCGTATACATGCGTGTAAGTGCGTGTAAGTGTGTGTAAGTTTGTGTAAGTGTGTGTAAATGCATCTAAGTGTGTGTAAGTGTGTGTAAATGCGTGTAAGTGTGTGTAAGTGCGCATAAGCACGTGTAAGTGCGTGTAAGTACGTGTAAGTACGTGTAAGTACGTGTAAGTACGTGTAAGTACGTGTAAGTACGTGTAAGTACGTGTAAGTACGTGTAAGTACGTGTAAGTACGTGTAAGTACGTGTAAGTACGTGTAAGTACGTGTAAGTACGTGTAAGTACGTGTAAGTACGTGTAAGTACGTGTAAGTACGTGTAAGTACGTGTAAGTACGTGTAAGTACGTGTAAGTACGTGTAAGTACGTGTAAGTGTGTGTAAGTGCGTATCAGTACGTGTAAGTGCGTATACATGCGTGTAAGTGCGTGTAAGTGTGTGTAAGTTTGTGTAAGTGTGTGTAAATGCATCTAAGTGTGTGTAAGTGTGTGTAAGTGCGTGTTAGTGCGTATCAGTGCGTGTAAGTTCGTGTAAGTGCGTGTAAGTACGTGTAAGTTTGTGTAAGTGCGTTTAAGTACGTGTAAGTGCATGTAAGTGTGTGTAAGTGCGTATAGGTACGTGTAAGTTTGTGTAAGTGCATGTAAGTTCCTGTGAGTGTGTGTAAGTGCGTGTAAGTGTATGTAAGTGCGTGTAAGTGTGTGTGAGTGTGTGTATGTGCACATAAGTATGTGTAAGTACGTGTAAGTGCAAGTAAGTGCGTGTAAGTGCATGTAAGTGTGTGTAAGTGCGCATAAGCACGTGTAAGTGCGTGTAAGTATGAGTAAGTCTGTGTAAGTACGTGTAAGTGCGTGCAAGTGTGTGTAAGTGCATGTAAGTACGTGTTAGTGCGTGTAAGTGCGTGTAAGTGTGTGTAAGTGCGTGTAAGTGCGTATAAGAACCTGTAAGTACGTGTAAGTACGTGTAAGTTCGTGTAAGTGACTGTTAGTTTGTGTAAGTATGTATACGTGTATAGAAGTGCGTGTAAGTGCGTGTAAGGACGTGTAAGTGTGTATCGGTGTGTGTAAATGCGTGTAAGTGTGTGTAGGTACGTGTAAGTACGTATGAGTACGTGTAAGTTTGTGTAAGTGAATGTAAGTTTGTGTAAGTGCGTGTACGTGTGTGTAAATAGGTGTAAGTGCGTCTAAGTATGTGTAAGTGCATATAAGTACGTGTAAGTGCGTGAAAGTGCGTGTACCTGTGTGTAAGTGCGTGTTAGTACGTGTGAGTGCGTATACGAGCGTGTAAGGGCATACAAGTGTGTGTAAGTGCGGTTTACAATTGTGTAGGTGAGTGTAAGTGCGTGTAAGTACAAGTAAGTTTGTATAAGTGCGTGTAAGTGCGTGTAAGTGCTAAAAGTGTGTGTCAGTGTGTGTAAGTGCGTGTAAGTACAAGTAAGTTTGTATAAGTGCGTGTAAGTGCGTGTAAGTGCTAAAAGTGTGTGTCAGTGTGTGTAAGTGCGTGTAAGTAACTATAATTGCTGTTTCAGCTCGTATAAGTGCATGTAAGTGTGTGTAAGTTTGTGTAAGTGCGTATAAGTACGTGTAAGTACGTGTAAGTGGGTGTAAGTGCGTATGAGTGCGTATAAGTGCATGTAAGTGCGTAAAAGTGCGTATAAGTGCATGCAAGTGCGTGTAAGTGCATGTAAGTACGTGTAAGTGGGTGTAAGTGCGTATGAGTGCGTATAAGTGCATGTAAGTGCGTAAAAGTGCGTATAAGTGCATGCAAGTGCGTGTAAGTGTGTGTAAGTGTGTGTAAGTGCATGTAATTGCATGTAAGTGTGTGTAAGTACGTATAAGTATGTGTAAGTGCATGTAAGTACGTGTAAGTATGTGTTAGTGCGTGTAAGTACATTAAGTGCCTGTAACTGCGTGTAAGTGTGTGGAAGTACGTGTAAGTACGTGTAAGTACGTGTAAGTGCGTGTGAGTGCATGTGAGTGGGTGTAAGTATGTATAAGTGCGTGTACGTGTGTGTAAGTATATTTAAGTGCGTGTCAGTGCGTGTAAGTGTGTATGCATGTGTGTAAGTACGTCTAAGTGTGTGTAAGTTTGTGTAAGTGTATGTAAAAACATATAAGTGCGTGTAAGTGCGTGTTAGTGCGTGTAAGTGCGTAAACGTACGTGTAAGTTCAAGTAAGTTTGTGTATGTGCGTGTAAGTGCGTGTAAGTTCGTGCAAGTGCGTGTAAGTGCATGTAAGTGCATGTAAGTGTGTGAAAGTGCGTGTAAGTGCGTGTAAGTGCAATAAAGTGCAAGAAAGTGCATATAAGTGCGTGTAAGTGTGTGTAAGTGCGTATAGGTATGTGTCAGTTTGTGTAAGTGCGTATAAGTACGTATAAGTGTGTGTAAGTATGTGTAAGTGCGTATAAGTACGTATAAGTGTGTGTAAGTATGTGTAAGTGCGTATAAGTACGTATAAGTGTGTGTAAGTATGTGTAAGTGCGTATAAGTACGTATAAGTGTGTGTAAGTATGTGTAAGTGCGTATAAGTACGTATAAGTGTGTGTAAGTATGTGTAAGTGCGTATAAGTACGTATAAGTGTGTGTAAGTATGTGTAAGTGCGTATAAGTACGTATAAGTGTGTGTAAGTATGTGTAAGTGCGTATAAGTACGTATAAGTGTGTGTAAGTATGTGTAAGTGCGTATAAGTACGTGTAAGTGCGTGAAAGTGCGTGTAAGTGCGTGTAAGTGCAATAAAGTGCAAGAAAGTGCATATAAGTGCGTGTAAGTGTGTGTAAGTGCGTATAGGTATGTGTAAGTTTGTGTAAGTGCATGTAAGTTCCTGTGAGTGTATGTAAGTGCGTGTAAGTACGTGTAAGTGTGTGTGAGTGTGTGTAAGTGCATGTAAGTACGTGTAAGTACGTGTAAGTGCAAGTAAGTGCGTGTAAGTGCATGAAAGTGCGTATAAGTGCATATAAGCATGTGTAAGTGCGTCTAAGTGCGTGTAAGTGCGTGTAAGTACATGTAAGTGCTTGTAAGTGTGTGTAAGTGCATGTAAGTGCGTGTTAGTGCGTGTAAGTGCATGAAAGTGTGTGTAAGTGCGTGTAAGTGCGTGTAAGTATGTGTAAGTACGTGTAAGTACGTGTAACTTTGTCTAAGTTACTGTCAGTTCGTGTAAGTGCGTATATGTGCGTGTAAGTGTGTGTAAGTGCGTGTAAGTGCATGTAAGTGCGTATAAGTGTGTGTAAATGCGTAGAAGTGTGTGTAAGTGCGTGTAAGTACGTGTAAGTATGTGTAAGTTTGTGTAAGTGAATGTAAGTTCGTGTAAGTGCGTGTAAGTACGTGTAAGTATGTGTAAGTTTGTGTAAGTGAATGTAAGTTCGTGTAAGTGCGTGTGAGTGCGTGTAAGTGCGTGTAAGTGCGTGTAAGTGCGTGTAAGTGCGTGTAAGTGCGTGTAAATACGTGTAAGTGTGTATAAGTGCGTGTAAGTAGGTGAAAGTGCGTTTACCTGTGTGAAAGTGCGTGTTAGTGTATGTGAGTGTGTGTAAGAGCGCGTAAGGGCATACAAGTGCGTGTAAGTGCGGTTTAAGTTCGTGTAAGTGAGTGTAAGTGCGTGTAAGAACGTGTAAGTTCATGTAAGTGTGTGTAAGTGCGTGTAAGTGCTAAAAGTACATGTCAGTACGTGTAAGTGCGTGTAAGTACGTGTAAGTGCAGTTTAAGTTCGTGTAAGTACGTGTAAGTGCGTGTAAGTACGTGTAAGTTCGTGTAAGTGCGTGTAAGTGTGTATAAGTGCGTGTAAGTACGTATCAGTGTGTATACGTGCGTGCAAGTCTGTGTAAGTGCATACAAGTTCGTGTTAGGGCATGTAAGTGTGTGTAAGTGCGTGTAAGTGTATGTAAGTGCGTGTAAGTACGTATAAGTGTGTGTAGGTGCGTGTAAGTGCGTGTAAGTGCGTATAAGTGTGTGTAAGTGCGTGTAAGTACGTATAAGTGTGTGTAGGTGCGTGTAAGTGCGTGTAAGTGCGTATAAGTGTGTGTAAGTGTGTTTAAGTGTGTGTAAGTGCGTGTAAGTGCGTCTAGGTGCGTGTAAGTGTGTGTACGTGCATGTAAGTGCGTGTAAGTGCGTGTAAGTGCGTATAAGTGCGTGTAAGTACGTATATGTGTGTATAAGTGTGTGCAAGTGCGTGTAAGTGCATGTAAGTATGGTATAAGTACGTGTAAGTGCGTGTTAGTGCGTATACGTGTATGTAAGTGTGTGTAAGTGCGTATAAGTACGTATGAGTACGTATACGTACGTATAAGTGCGTGTAAGTGTGTGTAAGTGCGTGTAAGTACGTCTTAGTGTGTATAAGTGTACGTAAAAGCGTGTAAGTGCGTGTAAGTGTGTGTTAGTGCATACAAGTGCATGTAAGTGCGTGTAAGTGCATGTAAGTGCGTGTAAGTGCATGTAAGTGCGTGTAACTGTGTGTAAGTATGTATAAGTGTGTGTAAGTGTGTGTAAGTGAGTGTAAGTACGTGTAAGTACGTGTAAGTACGTGTAAGTTTGTATAGGTGCATGTAAGTGCTTGTAAGTGTATGTAAGTGCGTGTAAGTGTGTGTAATGGCGTATAAGTGCGTTTTAAGTTGGTGTAAGTGCGTGTAAGTATGTGTAAGTGTGTGTAAGTGTGTATAAGTGCGTGTAAGTACGTGTAAGTGCAGTTTTAGTCCGTGTATGTACGTGTAAGTACGTGCAAATACATGTAAGTATGTGTAAGTGCGTGTAAGTGCGTGTAAGTGCATGTAAGTGCACTTTAAGTGGGTGTTATTTTGTGTAAGTTTGTATAAGTGCGTGTAAGTACATATAAGTGTGTGTAAGTGCGTGTAAGTGCGTGGAAGTGTGTGTATGTGCGTGTAAGTGCGTATAAGTGGGTATAAGTGCGTGCAAGTGCGTATAAGTGCGTGTTAGTGCGTGTAAGTTTGTGTAAGTGCGTGTAAGTATGTGTAAGTGCGTGTAGGTGCGTGTAGGTATGTGTAAGTGTGTGTAAGTACGTGTAAGTGTGTGTAAGTATGTGTAAGTGCGTGTACGTGTGTATAAGTGTGTGTAAGTATGTGTAAGTGCGTGTAGGTGCGTGTAGGTATGTGTAAGTGTGTGTAAGTACGTGTAAGTGTGTGTAAGTATGTGTAAGTGCGTGTACGTGTGTATAAGTGTGTGTAAGTGCATGTAAGTGTGTATAAGTGTGTGTATGTGCGTCTAAGTACATGTAAGTGCATGTAAGTGCGTGTAAGTGCATGTAAGTGGGTGTAAGTGCGTGTAAGTACGTGTAAGTGCGTGTAAGTGCGTATAAGTGCGTGTAAGTGCGTATATGTGCGTGTAAGTGTCTGTTAGTACGTGTAAGTGCGTGTAAGTGCATGTAAGTGGGTGTAAGTGCGTGTAAGTACGTGTAAGTGCGTGTAAGTGCGTATAAGTGCGTGTAAGTGCGTATATGTGCGTGTAAGTGTCTGTTAGTACGTGTAAGTGCATGTAAGTGCGTGTAAGTGCATGTAAGTGCGTGTAAGTGCATGTAAGTGCATGTAAGTACATGTAAGTGCGTGTAAGCATGTGTAAGTGCGTGTAAGTGCGTGCAAGTGCGTGTAAGTGCGTGTAAGTATTAGTAAGTATGTGTAAGTGCGTGTACGTGCTTGTAAGTACGTGTAAGTTTGTGTAAGTGTGTGTAACTGTGTGTAAGTACATGTAAGTGGGTATAAGTGCGTGTAAGTACGTGTAACTATGTGTAAGTGCGTCTAAGTGCGTGTAAGTGCGTGTAAGTAAAGTTTAAGTGGGCGTAATTTCGTGTAAGTTCGTCTAAGTGCGTGTAAGTGAGTGTAAGTACGACTAAGTGCGCGTAAGTGCGCGTAAGTGCGTGTAAGTGCGTATACGTTTGTGTAAGTGCGTGTAAATGCGTGTAAGTACCTGTAAGTACGTGTAAGTGCGTGTACGTATGTGTAAGTGCATGTAAGTACGTGTAAGTCCATGTAAGTATGTATAAGTGCGTATAAGTACGTATAAGTGCGTGTAAGTACGTATAAGTGCGTGTAAGTACGTATAAGTGCGTGTAAGTACGTATAAGTGCGTGTAAGTACGTATAAGTGCGTGTAAGTACGTATAAGTGCGTGTAAGTACGTATAAGTGCGTGTAAGTACGTATAAGTGCGTGTAAGTACGTATAAGTGCGTGTAAGTACGTATAAGTGCGTGTAAGTACGTATAAGTGCGTGTAAGTACGTATAAGTGCGTGTAAGTACGTATAAGTGCGTGTAAGTACGTATAAGTGCGTGTAAGTACGTATAAGTGCGTGTAAGTACGTATAAGTGCGTGTAAGTACGTATAAGTGCGTGTAAGTACGTATAAGTGCGTGTAAGTACGTATAAGTGCGTGTAAGTACGTATAAGTGCGTGTAAGTACGTATAAGTGCGTGTAAGTACGTATAAGTGCGTGTAAGTACGTATAAGTGCGTGTAAGTACGTATAAGTGCGTGTAAGTACGTATAAGTGCGTGTAAGTACGTATAAGTGCGTGTAAGTACGTATAAGTGCGTGTAAGTACGTATAAGTGCGTGTAAGTACGTATAAGTGCGTGTAAGTACGTATAAGTGCGTGTAAGTACGTATAAGTGCGTGTAAGTACGTATAAGTGCGTGTAAGTACGTATAAGTGCGTGTAAGTACGTATAAGTGCGTGTAAGTACGTATAAGTGCGTGTAAGTACGTATAAGTGCGTGTAAGTACGTATAAGTGCGTGTAAGTACGTATAAGTGCGTGTAAGTACGTATAAGTGCGTGTAAGTACGTATAAGTGCGTGTAAGTACGTATAAGTGCGTGTAAGTACGTATAAGTGCGTGTAAGTACGTATAAGTGCGTGTAAGTACGTATAAGTGCGTGTAAGTACGTATAAGTGCGTGTAAGTACGTATAAGTGCGTGTAAGTACGTATAAGTGCGTGTAAGTACGTATAAGTGCGTGTAAGTACGTATAAGTGCGTGTAAGTACGTGTAAGTGCAAGTAAGTGCATGTAAGTGCGTGTAAGTGCGTGTAAGTGCGTGTAAGCAAGTGTAAGTGCGTGTAAGTGCGTACAAGTGCGTGTAAGTGCGTATAAGTGTATGTAAGTACGTATAAGTGTGTGTAAGTGCATGTAAGTACGTGTAAGTCCATGTAAGTATGTATAAGTGCGTGAAACTGCGTGTAAGTGCAGATAAGTGCGTGCAAGTACGTGTAAGTTTGTGTAGGTGAATGTCAGTTTGTGTAAGTACGTATAAGTGTGTGTAAGTTTGTGTAAGTGCATGTAAGTATGTCTAAGTGCGTGTAAGTGTGTGTAAGTGCATGCAAGTGCGTGTAAGTACATGTTAGTGCATGTAAGTGTCTGTAAGTGTGTGTAAGTATGTATAAGTGCGTATAAGTACGTATAAGTGCGTGAAAGTACATGTGAGTACGCGTGAGTGCGTGTGAGTGCTCGTGAGTATGTATAAGTGCATGTAAGTGCGTGTAAGTGCGTGGAAGTGCGTGTAAGTACGTGTAAGTGCATGTACGTGCGTGTAAGTGCATGTAACTGTTTATAAGTGTGGTTTTAGTATGTGTAAGTTCGTATAAGTACGTGTAAGAACGTGTAATAATGTGTAAGTACGTGTAAGTGCGTGTAAGTGCGTGTAAGTAAGTATACGTGCGTGTAAGTACGTGTAAGTGTGTGTAAGTGCGTGTACGTGCGTGAAAGTGCGTATAAGTGCGTATAAGTGCGTGTAAGTGTGTATAAGTGCGTGTAAGTGTGTATAAGTGCGTGTAAGTGTGTATAAGTGCGTGTAAGTGTGTATAAGTGCGTGTAAGTGTGTATAAGTGCGTGTAAGTGTGTATAAGTGCGTGTAAGTGTGTATAAGTGCGTGTAAGTGTGTATAAGTGCGTGTAAGTGTGTATAAGTGCGTGTAAGTGTGTATAAGTGCGTGTAA
Organism: Penium margaritaceum; assembly: GCA_023375785.1. NCBI lineage: Eukaryota > Viridiplantae > Streptophyta > Zygnematophyceae > Desmidiales > Peniaceae > Penium > Penium margaritaceum. The sequence goes on from SZWC01014034.1 coordinate 44,823, forward strand.
GTGTGTATAAGTGCGTGTAAGTGTGTATAAGTGCGTGTAAGTGTGTATAAGTGCGTGTAAGTGTGTATAAGTGCGTGTAAGTGTGTATAAGTGCGTGTAAGTGTGTATAAGTGCGTGTAAGTGTGTATAAGTGCGTGTAAGTGTGTATAAGTGCGTGTAAGTGTGTATAAGTGCGTGTAAGTGTGTATAAGTGCGTGTAAGTGTGTATAAGTGCGTGTAAGTGTGTATAAGTGCGTGTAAGTGTGTATAAGTGCGTGTAAGTGTGTATAAGTGCGTGTAAGTGTGTATAAGTGCGTGTAAGTGTGTATAAGTGCGTGTAAGTGTGTATAAGTGCGTGTAAGTGTGTATAAGTGCGTGTAAGTGTGTATAAGTGCGTGTAAGTGTGTATAAGTGCGTGTAAGTGTGTATAAGTGCGTGTAAGTGTGTATAAGTGCGTGTAAGTGTGTATAAGTGCGTGTAAGTGTGTATAAGTGCGTGTAAGTGTGTATAAGTGCGTGTAAGTGTGTATAAGTGCGTGTAAGTGTGTATAAGTGCGTGTAAGTGTGTATAAGTGCGTGTAAGTGTGTATAAGTGCGTGTAAGTGTGTATAAGTGCGTGTAAGTGTGTGTAAGTGCGTGTAAGTACGTGTAAGTGCGTGTTAGTGCGTGTTAAAGTGTGTAAGTGCGTGTAAGTGCGTGTAAGTGTGTGTAAGTACGTGTAAGTGCATGTAAGTACGTGTAAGTGTGTATAACTGCGTAAAGGTGTGTATAACTGCGTGTAAGTGTGTATAAGTGCGTGTAAGTTTGTATAAGTGCGTGTAAATGCGTGTAAGTGTGTGTAAATGTGTGTAAGTGCATGTAAGTGCGTATAAGTATGTGTTAGTACGTGTAAGGTCGTGTAAGAAGGTGTAAGAGCGTGTAAGTGCGTGCAAGTACGTGTAAGTGTGAGTAAGTGCGTGAAAGTATGTTTAAGTGCGTGTAAGTGCGTGTAAGTGCGTGTAAGTGCGTGTTAGTTTGTGTAAGTGCATGTAAGTGCGTGAAAGTATGTGTAAGTGCGTGTAAGTGCGTGTAAGTGCAAGAAAGTGTGTATAAGTGCATGTAAGTGCATATAAGTGCGTGTAAGTTCCTGTGAGTGCGTGTAAGTGCGTGTAAGTGCATGTAAGTCCGTGTAAGTGTATGTAAGTACCTGCAAGTATGTGTTACTGCGTGTAAGTGCGTATAAGTACGTATAAGTGCGTGTATGTGTGTATAATTGCGTGTAAGTTTGAGTAAGTACGTATAAGTGCGTGAACGTACGTGTAAGTGCATGTAAGTGCGTGTAAGTGCAAGAAAGTGTGTGTAAGTGCGTGTAAGTCCGTGTAAGTTCGTGTAAGTATGTGTAAGTTCGTGTAAGTGTGTGTAAGTGCATGTAAGTGCGTGTAAGTGCAAGAAAGTGTGTGTAAGTGCGTGTAAGTCCGTGTAAGTTCGTGTAAGTATGTGTAAGTTCGTGTAAGTGTGTGTAAGTTCCTGTGAGTACCTGTAAGTGTGTGTAAGTATGTGTAAGTGCGTGTAAGTGTGTGTAAGTGCATGTAAGTGCGTGTAAATGCGTGTAAGTACCTGTAAGTACGTGTAAGTGCAAGTAAGTGCATGTAAGTGCGTGTAAGTGCGTGTAAGTGCGTGTAAGCAAGTGTAAGTACGTGTAAGTGCGTACAAGTGCGTGTAAGTGCGTATAAGTGTATGTAAGTACGTATAAGTGCGTGTAAGTGCGTATAAGTGTATGTAAGTATGTATAAGTGCGTGAAACTGCGTGTAAGTGCAGATAAGTGCGTGCAAGTACGTGTAAGTTTGTGTAGGTGAATGTCAGTTTGTGTAAGTACGTATAAGTGTGTGTAAGTTTGTGTAAGTGCATGTATGTATGTCTAAGTGCGTGTAAGTGTGTGTAAGTGCATGCAAGTGGGTGTAAGTACATGTTAGTGCATGTAAGTGTCTGTAAGTGTGTGTAAGTATGTATAAGTGCGTATAAGTACGTACAAGTGCGTGAAAGTACATGTGAGTACGGGTGAGTGCGTGTGAGTGCTCGTGAGTATGTATAAGTGCATGTAAGTGCGTGTAAGTGCGTGGAAGTGCGTGTAAGTACGTGTAAGTGCATGTACGTGCGTGTAAGTGCATGTAACTGTATATAAGTGTGGTTTTAGTATGTGTAAGTTCGTATAAGTACGTGTAAGAACGTGTAATAATGTGTAAGTACGTGTAAGTGCGTGTAAGTGCGTGTAAGTAAGTATACGTGCGTGTAAGTACGTGTAAGTGTGTGTAAGTGCGTGTCAACGTGTGTAAGTATGTGTAAGTGCGTGTAAGTGCGTGTAAGCAAGTGTAAGTACGTGTAAGTGCGTACAAGTGCGTGTAAGTGCGTATAAGTGTATGTAAGTACGTATAAGTGCGTGTAAGTGCATGTAAGTGCGTGTAAGTACGTGTAAGTGCGTGTTAGGTGCATGTAAAGTGTGTAAGTGCGTGTAAGTGCGTGTAAGTGTGTGTAAGTACGTGTAAGTGCATGTAAGTACGTGTAAGTGTGTATAACTGCGTAAAGGTGTGTATAAGTGCGTGTAAGTCTGTGTAAGTGCGTGTAAGTGCATGTAAGTGCGTGTAAGTACGTGTAATTGCGTGAAAGTACGTGTGAGTGCGTGTGAGTGCATGTGAGTACGTGTAAGTATGTGTAAGTGCGTGTCAACGTGTGTAAGTATGTGTAAGTGCGTGTAAGTGTTTATAAGTGCGTGTAAGTTTGTATAAGTGCGTGTAAATGCGTGTAAGTGTGTGTAAGTGTGTGTATGTGCATGTAAGTGCGTATACGTATGTGTTAGTACGTGTAAGGTCGTGTAAGAAGGTGTAAGAGCATGTAAGTGCGTGTAAGTACGTGTAAGTGTGAGTAAGTGCGTGAAAGTATGTTTAAGTGCGTGTAAGTGCGTGTAAGTGCGTGTAAGTGCGTGTAAGTTTGTGTAAGTGCATGTAAGTGCGTGAAAGTATGTGTAAGTGCGTGTAAGTGCGTGTAAGTGCAAGAAAGTGTGTATAAGTGTATGTAAGTGCATATAAGTGCGTGTAAGTTCCTGTGAGTGCGTGTAAGTGCGTGTAAGTGCATGTATGTCCGTTTAAGTGTATGTAAGTACCTGCAAGTATGTGTTAGTGCGTGTAAGTGCGCGTAAGTACGTGTAAGTATGTGTAAGTGCAAGTAAGTACATTTAAGTGCATATAAGTGTGTATAAGTGCGTGTAAGCATGTGTAAGTACGTGTAAGTACGTTTAAGTACATGTAAGTGCGTGTAAGTGCGTGTTAGTACGTGTAAGTGCGTGTAAGTGAGTGTAAGTATGTGTAAGTGCGTGTAAGTGTGTGTAAGTGCGTGTGAGTACCTGTAAGTACGTGTAAGTGCGTGTAAGTGCATGTAAGTACGTGTAAGTTCGTGTAAGTGAATGTTAGTTTGTGCAAGTGCATGTAAGTGCGTGTAATTGCATGTAAGTGCGTGTAAGTGCGTATAAGTGCGTGTAAGTGTTGTAAGTGTGTGTAAGTGTGTGTAGATGTGTGTAAGTACACGGAAGTGTGTGTAAGTGCGTGTAAGTACGTGTAAGTTTGTGTAAGTGAATGAAAGTTCATGTAAGTGGATGTAAGTGCATGTTAGTACGTGTAAGTGCGTGTAAGTGTGTATAAGTGCGTGTAAGTACGTGTAAGTGCGTGTATGTGCATGAAAGTCTGTGTATGTGTGTGTAAGTGCGTGTAAGTGTATGTTAGTACGTGTGAGTATGTGTAAGAGTGTGTAAGTGCATGGTAGTACGTGTAAGTACGGTTTACGTTCGTGTAAGTGAGTATAAGTGCGTGTAAGTATGTGTAAGTTTGTGGATGTGCGTGTAAGTGCGTGTAAGTGCTAAAATTGCGTGTAAGTGCGTGTACGTGCGTGTAAGTACGTGTAAATGCAGTTTAAGTTTGTGTAAGTAAGTGTAGGTGCGTGTAAGTGCATGTAAGTATGTATAAGTGCGTGTAAGTGCGTGTAAGTGCATGTAAGTGCACTTTCAGTGGATATAATTTCGTGTAAGTTTATGTAAGTACGTGTAAGTGTGTGTAAGTGTGTGTAAGTGCGTATAAGTGTGTGTAAGTGTGTGTAGGTATGTATAAGTGCGTATAAGTGTGTGCAAGTGTGTGTCAGTACGTATAAGTGCGTGTAAGTACGTGTAAGTGCAGTTTAAGTTTATGTTAGTACATGTAAGTGCATGTAAGTGTGTGTAAGTATGTGTAAGTATGTGTAAGTGCATGTAAGTGCGTGTACGTACGTGTAAGTACGTATAAGTACGTGTAAGTACAAGTAAGTGTGTGTACGTACGTGTAAGTGCATGTAAGCACGTGTAAGTGCATGTAAGTGTGTATAAGTGCGTGTAAGTACGTGTAAGTGCGTGTAAGTGCATGTAAGTGCGTGTACGTACGTGTAAGTACGTATAAGTACGTGTAAGTACAAGTAAGTGTGTGTACGTACGTGTAAGTGCATGTAAGCACGTGTAAGTGCATGTAAGTGTGTATAAGTGCGTGTAAGTGGGTGTAAGTGTGTGTAAGTGCAAGTAAGTGTATGTAAGTACGTGTAAGTTCATGTAAGTACGTGTAAGTGCGTGTAAGTGCGTTTAAGTGCGTGTAAGTACGTATAAGTGTGTGTAAGTGCGTGTAAGTTTGTGTAAGTGCGTGTAAGTGCATGTAAGTACGTGTAAGTGCATGTAAGTGTGTGTAAGTGCGTATAAGTGCGTGTAATTTCATGTAAGTACGTGTAAGTACGTGTAAGTACAAGTAAGTACGTGTAAGTGTGTGTAAGTGCATGTAAGTGTATGTAAGTATGTGTAAGTGCGTGTAAGTGTGTGTATGTGCGTGTAAGTGCGTGTAAGTGTGTGTACGTGCGTGTAAGTGCGTGTAAGTGCATGTAAGTGCGTTTACGTAGGTGTAAGTGCTTGATAGTGTGTGTAAGTACGTGTAAGAATGTGTAAGTGTATACAAGTACGTGAAAGTGCGTATAAGTGCGTTTAAGTGCGTGTAAGTGCAAGAAAGTGCGTGTAAGTGCATGTAAGTGTGTATAAGTGCGTGTAAGTACGTGTAAGTTTGTGTAAGTGCGTGTAAGTTCCTGTGAGTGTAAGTGCATGTATGTGCATGTAAGTACGTGTAAGTGTGTGTAAGTGCGTGTAAGTACGTGTAAGTGGGTGTAAGTGCGTGTAAGTATGTGTAAGTACGTGTAAGTGCAAGTAAGTGCAAGTAAGTGCGTTTAAGTGCATGTAAGTGTGTGCAAGTACGTGTAAGCACGTGTAAGTGTGTGTAAGTGCGTGTAAGTACGTGTGAGTGCGTGTAAGTGCATGTAAGTACGTGTAAGTGCGTATAAGTACGTATACGTTCGTGTAAGTACGTGTATGTTCCTGTGAGTGTGTGTAAGTACGTGTAAGTGCGTGAAAGTGCGTGTAAGTGCGTATAAGTGCAAGAAAGTGTGTGTAAGTGCGTGTAAGTGCGTGTAAGTGCGTATAAGTACGTGTAAGTTTGTGTAAGTGCATGTAAGTTCCTGTGAGTGTGTGTAAGTGCATGTAAGTACGTGTAAGTGCATGTAAGTGTGTGTAAGTGCATATAAGTGCGTGTAAGTGCATGTAAGTACGTGTAAGTACGTATAAGTGCAAGTAAGTACGTGTAAGTGTGTGTAAGTGCGTGTAAGTGTATGTAAGTATGTGTAAGTACGTGTAAGTGTGTGTATGTACGTGTAAGTACGTGTAAGTATGTGTAAGTGCGTATAAGTGCGTGTAAGTACGTGTAAGTGCGTATAAGTGCCCTTAAGTGGGTGTAAGTGCGTGTGAGTGTGTGTAAGCACGTGTAAGTACATGTAAGTGCATGTAAGTACGTGTAAGTGCGTATAAGTGCGTGTAAGTACGTGTAAGTGCGTATAAGTGCCCTTAAGTGGGTGTAAGTGCGTGTGAGTGTGTGTAAGCACGTGTAAGTACATGTAAGTGCATGTAAGTACGTGAAAGTCCGTGTAAGTGCGTGTAGGTACGTGTAAGTGCAAGAAAGTGCGTGTAAGTGCCTGTAAGTGCGTATAAGTGCGTGTAAGTACGTGTAAGTTTGTGTAAGTGCGTGTAAGTTCCTGTGAGTACGTGTAAGTGCATGTAAGTGCATGTAAGTGCGTGTAAGTGTGTGTAAGTGCGTGTAAGTATGTGTCAGTGTGTGTAAGTACGTGTAAGTACGTGTAAGTACGTGTAATGTACAAGTAAGTGCGTTTAAGTGCATGTAAGTGCGTGTAAGTGCGTGTAAGCACGTGTAAGTGTGTGTAAGTGCGTGTAAGTGCATGTAAGTGTGTGTAAGTGCATGTAAGTGCGTGTAAGTGCGTGTAAGTGCATGTAAGTGCGTGTAAGTGCGTGTAAGCACGTGTAAGTGTGTGTAAGTGCGTGTAAGTGCATGTAAGTGTGTGTAAGTGCATGTAAGTGCGTGTAAGTGCGTGTAAGTACGTATAAGTGCGTGTAGGTACTTGTAAGTGCGTGTAAGTGCCTGTAAGTGCGTGTAAGTACGTGTAAGTGCGTATAATACGTGTAAGTTCGTGTAAGTGAATGTTAGTTCGTGGCAGTGCGTGTAACTTCGTGTAAGTGCGTGTAAGAACGTATAAGTGTGTTTAAGTGCGTGTAAGCGCATGTAAGTGTGTGTAAGTAAGTGTAAGTGCATGTAAGTGTGTGTAAGTGCATGTATGTATGTGTAAGTTTGTGTAACTGAATGTAAGTTTGTGTAAGTGCATGTAAGTGCATGTTAGTACATGTAAGTGCGTGTAAGTACGTGTAAGTACGTGTAAGTGCCTGTAGGAGCGTGAAAGTGCGTGTAAGTGTGTGTAAGTGCGTGTAAGTGCATGTTAGTGTGTGTGAGTGCGTGAAAGAGTGTATAGGTGCATGTAAGTGCGTGTAAGTGCGGTTTAAATCGTGTAAGTGAGTGTAAGTGCGTGTAAGTACTTGTACGTTTGTGTAAGTGCGTGTAAGTGCGTGTAAGTGCTAAACGTGTGTGTAAGTGCATATAAGCGCGTGTAAGTGCGTGTTAGTACAGTTTAAGTTTATGTAAGTGCGTATAAATGCGTGTAAGTGTGTGTAAGTATGTGTAAGTACGTGTAAGTGCGTGTAAGTGTGTGTAAGTGCGTGTAAGTACGTATAAGTGCATTTAAGTGTGTGTAAGTGCATGTAAGTACGTATACGTGCGTGTAAGTACGTGTAAGTGCAGTTTACGTTCGTGTAAGTGCGTGTAAGTGCGTGTAAGTACGTGTAAGTATGTGTATGTGTGTGTAAGTGCATGTAATTGCGTGTACGTACGTGTAAGTACGTGTAAGTACGTGTAAGTACAAGTAAGTACGTATAAGTACGTGTAAGTGCATGTAAGCACGTGTAAGTGCGTGTAAGTGTGTGTAAGTGTGTGTAAGTGGGTGTAAGTGCGTGTAAGTGCAAGTAAGTGTGTGTAAGTATGTGTAAGTGCATGTAAGTGTGTGTAAGTGTGTGTAAGTGTGTGTAAGTGTATGTAAGTGTGTGTAAGTGTGTGTAAGTGTGTGTAAGTGTGAGTAAGTGTGTGTAAGTGCGTGTAAGTACGTATACGTGCGTGTAAGTGCGTGTAAGTGCAGTTTACGTTCGTGTAAGTGCGTGTAAGTGCGTGTAAGTACGTGTAAGTATGTGTAAGTGTGTGTAAGTGCATGTAATTGCGTGTACGTACGTGTAAGTACGTGTAAGTACGTGTAAGTACAAGTAAGTACGTGTAAGTACGTGTAAGTGCATGTAAGCACGTGTAAGTGCGTGTAAGTGTGTGTAAGTGTGTGTAAGTGTGTGTAAGTGTGTGTAAGTGTGTGTAAGTACGTATAAGTTTGTGTAAGTACGTGTAAGTGCATGTAAGTGCCTGTAATTGCGTGTAAGTGCGGTTTATGTTCGTGTAAGTGCGTGTAAGTACGTGTAAGTGCATGTAAGTGCGTTTTAGTGCGTGTAAGTGCGTGTAAGTGCAGTTTATGTGGATGTAATTTTGTGTAAGTTCGTATAAGTGCGTGTAAGTACGTGTAAGTGTGTGTAAGTGCGTGTACGTGCGTGAAAGTACGTGTAAGTGCGTATAAGTGTGTGTAAGTGTGTGCCTGTACGTATAAGTGCGTGTTAGTGCATGTAAGCATCTGTAAGTACGTGTAAGTGCGTGTAAGTGCATGTAAGTACGTGTAAGTGTGTGTAGGTACCTGTAGGTGCCTGTAAGTGTGTGTAAGTGCAATTAAGGGTGTGTAAGTGCGTGTAAGTACGTGTAAGTGCATGTAAATACATGTAAGTGTGGTTTAAGTGCATGTAAGTTCGTGTAAGTGCGTATAAGTACGTATAAGTGTGTATAAGTGTATGGAAGTGCATGTAAGTGCGTGTAAGTAAGAGTAAGTGTGTGTAAGTGTGTGTAAGTGTGTGTAAGTGTGTATAAGTGTGTATTAGTGCCTGTAAAAGCGTGTAAATGTGTGTAAGAATGTGTAAGTGCATGTAAGTACGTGTAAAAGCATGTAAGTGCATGTAAGTATGTGTAAGTGCGTGTAAGTACGTGTAAGTGTGTGTAAGTACGTGTATGTGCGTGTTAGTGCGTGTAAGTGCGTATAAGTGTGTATAAGTATGTGTAAGTGTGTATAAGTGCGTATAAATGCGTGTAAGTGCGTGTAAGTGCATGTGAGTGCGTGTGAGTGCGTGTAAGTATGTTTAAGTGCGTGTACGTATGTGTAACTGTGTGTAAGTACGTATTAGTGTGTGTAATGCGTGTAAGTGCGTGAATGTGCGTGTAAGTGCGTGTAAGTGCATGTAAGTGCAAGAATGAGCGTGTAATTGTGTGTAAGTGCGTGTAAGTGCGTACAAGTACGTGTAAGTTTGTGTAAGTGCATGTAAGTTCATGTGAGTGCGTGTAAGTGCGTGTAAATGCATGGAAGTGCGTGTAAGTGCGTGTAAGTGTGTGTAAGTGCGTGTAAGTGTGTATAAGTGCATGTAAGTACATGTAAGTACGTGTAAGTACAAGTAAGTATGTGTAAGTGCATGTAAGTGTGTGTCAGTGTGTGTAAGTACGTGTAAGTGCGTGTAAGTACGTGTAAGTATGTGTAAGTACGTGTAAGTGCATGTAAGTGCGTGTAAGTATGTGTAAGTATGTGTAAGTGTGTGTAAGTGTGTCTAAGTGGGTGTAAGTGCGTGTAAGTACGTGTAAGTACGTGTAAGTACGTGTGAGTACGTGTGAGTACGTGTAAGTTTGTATAAGTGACTGTCAGTTCGTGTAAGTGCGTATAAGTACATGTAAGTGCGTGTAAGTACGTGTAAGTGTGTATAAGTGCGTGTACATGCGTGTAAGTGTGTGTAAGTGCGTGTAAGTGCGTGTAAGTACGTGTAAGTATGTGTAAGTACGTGTAAGTGCATGTAAGTGCGTGTAAGTATGTGTAAGTATGTGTAAGTGTGTGTAAGTGTGTCTAAGTGGGTGTAAGTGCGTGTAAGTACGTGTAAGTACGTGTAAGTACGTGTGAGTACGTGTGAGTACGTGTAAGTTTGTATAAGTGACTGTCAGTTCGTGTAAGTGCGTATAAGTACATGTAAGTGCGTGTAAGTACGTGTAAGTGTGTATAAGTGCGTGTACATGCGTGTAAGTGTGTGTAAGTGCGTGTAAGTGCGTGTAAGTACGTGTAAGTATGTGTAAGTACGTGTAAGTGCATGTAAGTGCGTGTAAGTATGTGTAAGTATGTGTAAGTGTGTGTAAGTGTGTCTAAGTGGGTGTAAGTGCGTGTAAGTACGTGTAAGTACGTGTAAGTGCGTGTAAGTCCGTGTAAGTGCGTGTAAGTGCGTGTAAGTGCGTGTAAGTGCGTGTAAGTGTGTGTAAGTGCGTGTAAGTACGTGTAAGTACGTGTAAATACGTGTGAGTACGTGTGAGTACGTGTAAGTTTGTATAAGTGACTGTCAGTTCGTGTAAATGCGTATAAGTACATGTAAGTGCGTGTAAGTACGTGTAAGTGTGTATAAGTGCGTGTAAATGCGTGTAAGTGTGTGTAAGTGCGTGTAAGTGCATGTAAGTACGTGTAAGTTTGTGTAAGTGAATGTAAGTTCGTGTAAGTATGTTAAAGTGCATGTAAGTGCGTGTAAGTGCGTGTAAGTGTGTGTAAGTGTGTGTAAGTGCGTGTAAGTGTGTATAAGTGTGTGTAGGTGCGTGAAAGTGCGTGTACGTGTGTGTAAGTGTGTATTAGTACATGTGAGTGCGTGTAAGAGCATGTAAGGGCATACAAGTGTGTGTAAGTGCGGTTTAAGTTTGTGTAAGTGAGTGTTAGTGCGTGTAAGTACGTGTAAGTTTGTGTAAGTGCGTATAAGTGCGTATAAGTGCTAAAAGTGAGAATCAGTGTGTGTAAGTACGTGTAAGTATGTGTAAGTGCATGTAAGTACATGCAAGTGTGTGTAAGTGCGTGTAAGTACGTGTAAGTACGTGTAAGTGCGTGTAAGTCCATGTTAGTGTGTGTAAGTGCGTGTAAGTGCGTGTAAGTACGTGTAAGTGTATGTAAGTATATGTAAGTACGTGTAAGTACGTATAAGTGCGTGTGAGTGTGTGTAAGTATATATAAGTGCGTGTAAGTGCATGTAAGTGTGTGTACGGAAGTGTAAGTGTGTGTAAGTGAGTGTAAGTTTGTGTAAGTGTGTGTAAATGCGTGTAAGTGTGTGTAAGTGCGTGTAAGTATGTGTTACTGCATGTAAGTGCGTGTAAGTGTGTGTAAGTGAGTGTAAGTTTGTGTAAGTGTGTGTAAATGCGTGTAAGTGTGTGTAAGTGCGTGTAAGTATGTGTTACTGCATGTAAGTGCGTGTAAGTGTGTGTAAGTACGTGTAAGTTTGCATAAGTGCATGTAAGTGCGTGTAAGTGCTTGTAAGTACGTGAAAGTGCGTGTAAGTACGTGTACATGCAAGAAAGTACGTATAAGTGCGTGTAAGTGCGTGTAAGTGTGTATACGTACGTGTAAGTTTGTGTAAGTGCATGTAAGTTCCTGTGAGTATGTGTAAGTGCGTGTACGTACGTGTAAGTGCATGTAAGTGTGTGTAAGTAAGTGTAAGTGTATGTAAGTACGTGTAAGTACGTGTAAGTGCATGTAAGTGCGTGTAAGTGCATGTAAGTGCGTGTAAGTGCGTGTAAGCACGTGTAAGTGCGTGTAAGTGCGTGTAAGTGCGTGTAAGTGCGTGTAAGTGCGTGTAAGTGCGTGTAAGTGCGTGTAAGTGCATGTAAGTGCATGTAAGTGCGTGTAAGTGCGTGTAAGTGCGTGTAAGTGCGTGTAAGTTCGTGTAAGTGCGTGTAAGTGCGTGTAAGTATGTGTGAGTACGTGTAAGTATGTGTAAGTTTGTGTAAGGGACTGTCAGTTTGTGTAAGTGCGTGTAAGTGAGTGTAAGTGCGTGTAAGTGCGTGTAAGTGTGTGTAAGTACATGTAAGTGCATATAAGTGTGTGTAAGTGTGTTTAAGTGTGTGTAAGTGTGTGTAAGTATGTGTACGTATGTATAAGTGGGTGTAAGTGTGTGTACGTGCATGTAAGTGCGTGTAAGTGCATATAAGTACGTGTAGGTGCGTATAAGTACGTGTAAGTACGTGTAAGTGTGTGTAAGTACATGTAAGTGGGTGTAAGTATGTGTAGGTGCGTCTAAGCGCATGTAAGTGCATGTAAGTACGTTTAAGTGCGTATAAGAGCATATAAGTGCATACAAGTAAGTGTAAGTGCGTATAAGTGCGTATAAGTGCGTGTAAGTGTGTGTAAGTGTGGTGTAAATGCGTGTAAGTGCGTGTTAGTGCGTATAAGTGTATGTAAGTGTGTGTAGTTGTGTGTAAGTGCGTATCAGTGTATATTAGTACATATAAGTGCGTGTAAGTGCGTGTAAGTGTGTGTTAGTGTGTGTAAGTGCATGTAAGTGCGTATAAGTGCATGTAAGTGTGTGTAAGTACGTTGAAGTGTGTGTAAGTGTGTGTAAGTGTGTGTAAGTGCGTGTATATGCGTGTAAGTACGTGTAAGTGCGTGTAAGTGCGTGTAAGAGTGTGTAGGTGCATGTAGGGACGTGTAAGTGTGTGTACGTGTGTGTAAGTGCGTATAAGTGTGTGTAAGTACGTGTAAGTGCGTGTAAGTACGTGTAAGTGCATGTAAGTGCGTGTAAGTGCGTATAAGTGTGTGTAAGTACGTGTAAGTGCGTGTAAGTACGTGTAAGTGCATGTAAGTGCGTGTAAGTGCGTGTAAGTACGTCTAAGTACGTGTAAGTGCGTGTAAGTGTGTGTAAGTGTGTGTAAGTGCGTGTAAGTGCGTGTAAGTATGTGTAAGTGCGTGTAAGTGTGTGTAAGTGTGTGAGAGTACATGTAAGTGTGTGTAAGTGCGTGTAAGTACGTGTAAGTTTGTGTAAGTGAATGTACGTTTGTGTAAGTGCGTGTAAGTGCATGTTAGTACGTGTAAGTGCGTGTAAGTGCGAGTAAGTGCGTGTAAGTACGTGTAAGTATGTGTAAGTGCATGAAAGTGCGTGTAAGTGTGTATAAGTGCGTGTAAGTGCATGTTAGTACGTGTAAGTGCGTGTAAGTGCGAGTAAGTGCGTGTAAGTACGTGTAAGTATGTGTAAGTGCATGAAAGTGCGTGTAAGTGTGTATAAGTGCGTGTAAGTGTGTGCTAGTGCGTGTGAGTGCGTGTAAGAGTGTGTAAGTACATGTAAGTGCGTGTAAGTACGGTTTCAGTTCGTGTAAGTGAGTGTAAGTGCGTGTAAGTACGTGTAAGTTGTGTAAGTGCGTGTAAGTGAGTGTAAGTGCGTGTAAGTACGTGTAAGTTGTGTAAGTGCGTGTAAGTGTGTGTAAGTACTAACAGTGTGTGTAAGTGCGTGTAAGTGTGTGTAAGTGCGTGTAAGTGCGGTTTAAGTTTGTGTAAGTGCTTCTAAGTACGTGTAAGTGCGTGTAAGAATGTGTAAGTGCGTGTAAGTGCATGTAAGTACGTGTAAGTGCACTTTAAGTGGATATAATTTCGTGTAAGTTCGTGTAAGTGCATGTAAGTGCGTGTAAGTGCGGTTTAAGTTTGTGTAAGTGCTTCTAAGTACGTGTAAGTGCGTGTAAGAATGTGTAAGTGCGTGTAAGTGCATGTAAGTACGTGTAAGTGCACTTTAAGTGGATATAATTTCGTGTAAGTTCGTGTAAGTGCATGTAAGTGTGTGTAAGTGTGTGTAAGTGTGTATAAGTGCATGTAAGTGTGTGTAAGTGCGTGTAAGTGCATATAAGTGCGTATAAGTGTGTGCAAGTGCCTGTAAGTGCATATAAGTGTGTGTAAGTGCGTGTAAGTGCAGTTTAAGTTTGTATAAGTACATGTAAGTGTGTGTAAGTAAGTGTAAGGGTGTGTAAGTGCATGTAAGTGCGTGAACGTACGTGTTAGTACATGTAAGTACGTGTCAGTGCAAGTAAGTGCATGTAAGCACATGTAAGTGTGTGTGTGTGTGTGTGTAAGTGCGTGTAAGTGGGTGTAAGTGTGTGTAAGTGCAAGTAAGTGCGTGTAAGTACGTGTAAGTGCATGTCAGCACATGTAAGTGTGTGTAAGTGTGTGTAAATGCGTGTAAGTGGGTGTAAGTGCGTGTAAGTGCATGTATGTGCGTGTAAGTACGTGTAAGTACGTGTTACTATGTGTAAGTGTGTGTAAGTGCGTATAAGTATGTGTAAGTTCGTGTAAGTGTGTGTAAGTGCATGAAAGTGCATGTAAGTACGTGTAAGTTTGTGTAAGTGCATGTAAGTGCAGTTAAAGACCGTGTAAATACGTGTAAGTGCGTGTAAGTGCATGTTAGTGCATTTAAGTACGTGTACGTGCGTGTAAGTGCAGTTTAAGTGTATGTTGTTTTGTGTAAGTTCGCGTAAGTGCATGTAAGTGCGTGTAAGTGCGTGTAAGTGTGTGTAAGTGTGTGTAAGTGCGTGTAAGTGCGTGTAAGTACGTGCAAGTGCGTGTAAGTGCGTGTTAGTGCATGTAAGTATCTGTAAGTACGTGTAAGTGTGTGTAAGTGCATGTAAGTGCCTGTAAGTGCGTTTAGGTGCGTGTAGGTGCCTGTAAGTGCATGTAAGTGCGTATAAGTGCGTGTAAGTACGTATAAGTGCATGTAAGTGCGTGTAAGTGTGGTTTAAGTATGTGTAAGTTCATATAAGTGCGTATAAGTGCGTGTAAGTGCGTGTAAGTGCGTATAACTAAGTGTAAGTGCATGTGAGTGTGTGTAAGTGTGTGCAAGTGTGTGTAAGTACGTGTTAGTGCGTATAAAAGCATGTAAGTGCGTGTAACTGCGTGTAAGTGCATGTAAGTGCGTGTAAGTGTGTGCAAGTGTGTGTAAGTGCATATACGTACGTGTAAGTACGTGTAAGTGCGTGTGAGTGCGTGTGAGTGCGTGTAAGTACGTGTAAGTACGTGTTTGTGCATTTAAGTGTTTGTAAGTGCGTGTCAGTACGTGTAAGTGCGTGTACGTGCGTGTAAGTGCGTGCAAGTGCGTGTAAGTTTGTGTAAGTGTGTGTAAATGCATGTAAGTGTAGGTAAGTGCGTTTAAGTGCGTGTAAGTGTGTGTAAGTGTGTATAAGTGCGTGTAAGTACGTGTAAGTACGTGTAAGTGCGTGTACGTGCGTGTAAGTGCGTGCAAGTGCGTGTAAGTTTGTGTAAGTGTGTGTAAATGCATGTAAGTGTAGGTAAGTGCGTTTAAGTGCGTGTAAGTGTGTGTAAGTGTGTATAAGTGTGTATAAGTTCGTGTAAGTACGTGTAAGTGTGTGTTTGTGCATGTAAGTGCGGGAAAGTGCGTGTAAGTACGTGTAAGTACACGAAAGTGTGTATAAGTACGTGTAAGTGCGTGTAAGTGCGTAAGAGTATGCATAAGTTCGTGTTAGTACATGTAAGTTCCTGTGCGTGTGTGTAAGTGCGTGTAAGCATGTGCAAGTGATTGTAAGTACGGATAAGTGTGTGTAAGTGCATGTAAGTACGTGTAAGTACGTGTAGGTACAAGTAAGTACATGCAAGTGTGTATAAATGCGTGTAAGTGTGTGTAAGTAAGTGTAAGTGCGTGTAAGTGCGTGTAAGTATGTGTACGTACGTGTAAGTGCGTGTAAATACGTGTAAGTGCGTGTAAGTGCCTGCAAGTACGTGTCAGTACGTGTAAGTATGTGTGAGTACGTGAAAGTATGTGTAAGTGACTGTCAGTTTGTGTAAATGCGTTTAAGTGTGTGTAACTGTGTGTAAGTACGTGTACGTGTGTGTAAGTACGTATAAGTGCGTGTAAGTGCGTATAAGTGTGTATAAATGTGTCTAAGTGCATGTAAGTACGTGTAAGTGCGTGTAAGTATGTGTAAGTTTGTGTAAGTGAATGTTAGTTTGTGTAAGTGTGTATAAGTGCATGTAGGTGTGTGTAACTGTGTGTAAATGCGTGTAAGTATGTATAAGTACGTGTAAGTGCATATAAGTTTGTGTAAGTGCGTGAAAGTGCGCGTACCTGTGTGTAAGTGCGTGTTGGTGTGTGTGTGTGCGTATAAGAGCGTGTAAGGGCATACAAGTGCGTGTAAGTGCTGTTTATGTTCGGGTAGGTGAGTGTAAGTGCATGTAAGTACGTGTAAGTTCGTGTAAGTGCGTGTAAGTGCGTGCAAGTGCTAAAAGTGTGTGTCAGTGCATGTAAGTGCGTGTGAGTACGTGTATTTTCTGTTTCACTTCGTGTAGGTGCGTGTAAGTGTGTGTAAGTTTTTGTAAGTACGTAGAAGTATGTGTAAGTACGTGTAAGTTGGTGTAAGTGCGTATAAGTGCGTATAAGTGCATGTAAGTGCGTATAAGTGCATATAAGTGCATGCAAGTTCGTGTAAATGTGTGTAAGTAAGTGTAAGTGCATGTAAGTGCATGTAAGTGTGTGTAAATGCGTGTAAGTACGTGTAAGTGCATGTAAGTGCGTGTAAGTGTGTGTTAGTGCGTGTAGGTGCGTGTAAGTGCGTGTAAGTGCGTGTAAGTGTGTGGAAGTACGTGTAAGTGCGTGTAAGTATGTGTAAGTGCGTGTGAGTGTGAGTGAGTACGTGTGAGTGTGTGTAAGAATGTATAAGTGCGTGTACGTGTGTGTAAGTGCGTGTAAGTGCGTGTAAATGCGTGTAAGTGCGTGTAAGTGTGTGTACGTTTGTGTAAGTGTGTGTAAATGCATATAAGTGTGTGTAAGTGTGTGTAAGTGCGTGTAAGTACGTGTAAGTTTGTGTAAGTGCGTGTAAGTGCGTGTAAGTATGTGTAAGTGCGTGTGAGTGTGAGTGAGTACGTGTGAGTGTGTGTAAGAATGTATAAGTGCGTGTACGTGTGTGTAAGCGTGTGTAAGTGCGTGTCAGTACGTGTAAGTGCGTATACATGCGTGTAAGTGCGTGTAAGTGTGTGTACGTTTGTGTAAGTGTGTGTAAATGCATATAAGTGTGTGTAAGTGTGTGTAAGTGCGTGTTAGTGCGTGTCAGTGCGTGTAAGTTTGTGTAAGTGCGTGTAAGTACGTGTAAGTTTGTGTAAGTGCGTGTAAGTACGTGTAAGTGCATGTAAGTGTGTGTAAGTGCGTATAGGTACGTGTAAGTTTGTGTAAGCGCATGTAAGTTCCTGTGAGTGTGTGTAAGTGCGTGTAAGTGCATGTAAGTGCGTGTAAGTGTGTGTGAGTGTGTGTATGTGCACATAAGTATGTGTAAGTACGTGTATGTGCAAGTAAGTGCGTGTAAGTGCATGTAAGTGTGTGTAAGTGCGTATAAGCACGTGTAAGTGTATATAAGTACGAGTAAGTGTGTGTAAGTGCGTGTAAGTGCGTGTAAGTGTGTGTAAATGCATGTAAGTACGTGTTAGTGCGTGTAAGTGTGTGTAAGTGTGTGTAAGTGCGTACAAGTACCTGTAAGTACGTGTAAGTACGTGTAAGTTCGTGTAAGTGACTGTCAGTTCGTGTAAGTACGTATACGTGCGTATAAGTGCATGTAAGTGCGTGTAAGTACGTGTAAGTGTGTATCGGTGTGTGTAAATGTGTGGAAGTGTGTGTAAGTACGTGTAAGTGCGTATGAGTACGTGTAAGTTTGTGTAAGTGAATGTAAGTTTGTGTAAGTGCGTGTCTGTGCGTGTAAGTGCGTGTACGTGTGTGTAAATGCGTGTAAGTGCGTGTAAGTACGTGTAAGTGCATATAAGTACGTGTAAGTGCGTGAAAGTGCGTGTACCTGTGTGTAAGTGCGTGTAAGTACGTGTAAGTGCATATAAGTACGTGTAAGTGCGTGAAAGTGCGTGTACCTGTGTGTAAGTGCGTGTTAGTACGTGTGAGTGCGTATACGAGCGTGTAAGGGCATACAAGTGCGTGTAAGTGCAGTTTACATTCGTGTAGGTGAGTGTAAGTGCGTGTAAGTACAAGTAAGTTTGTATAAGTGCGTGTAAGTGCGTGTAAGTGCTAAAAGTGTGTGTCAGTGTGTGTAAGTGCGTGTAAGTACAAGTAAGTTTGTATAAGTGCGTGTAAGTGCGTGTAAGTGCTAAAAGTGTGTGTCAGTGTGTGTAAGTGCGTGTAAGTAACTATAATTGCTGTTTCAGTTCTTATAAGTGTGTGTAAGTGTGTGTAAGTTTGTGTAAGTGCGTATAAGTACGTGTAAGTACGTGTAAGTGGGTGTAAGTGCATATGAGTGCGTATAAGTGCATGTAAGTGCGTAAACGTGCGTATAAGTGCATGCAAGTGCGTGTAAGTGTGTGTAAGTGTGTGTAAGTGCATGTAAGTGCATGTAAGTGTGTGTATGTACGTATAAGTATGTGTAAGTGCATGTAAGTACGTGTACATATGTGTTAGTGCGTATAAGTACGTTAAGTGCATGTAAGTGCGTGTAAGTGTTTGGAAGTACGTGTAAGTGCGTGTAAGTACGTGTAAGTGCGTGTGAGTGCATGTGAGTGTGTGTAAGTATGTATAAGTGCGTGTACGTATGTGTAAGTATATTTAAGTGCGTGTCAGTGCGTGTAAGTGTGTATACATGTGTGTAAGTGCGTGTAAGTGTGTGTAAGTTTGTGTAAGTGTATGTAAATACATATAAGTGTGTATAAGTGCGTGTAAGTGTGTATACATGTGTGTAAGTGCGTGTAAGTGTGTGTAAGTTTGTGTAAGTGTATGTAAATACATATAAGTGTGTATAAGTGCGTGTAAGTGCGTGTTAGTGCGCTTAAGTGCGTATAAGTGCGTGAAAGTTCGTGTAAGTTCGTGTAAGTACGTGTAAGTGCGTGTACGTTTGTGTAAGTGCGTGTAAGTGCATGTAAGTGCATGTAAGTGTGTGAAAGTGCGTGTAAGTGCGTGTAAGTGCAATCAAGTGCAAGAAAGTGCATATAAGTGCGTGTTAGTGTGTGTAAGTGCGTATAGGTATGTGTAAGTTTGTGTAAGTGCATGTAAGTTCCTGTGAGTGTGTGTAAGTGCGTGTAAGTACGTGTAAGTGTATGTGAGTGTGTGTAAGTGCATGTAAGTACGTGTAAGTGCATGTAAGTTCCTGTGAGTGTGTGTAAGTGCGTGTAAGTACGTGTAAGTGTATGTGAGTGTGTGTAAGTGCATGTAAGTACGTGTAAGTACGTGTAAGTGCAAGTAAGTGCGTGTAAGTGCATGTAAGTGCGTGTAAGTACATATAAGCATGTGTAAGTACGTGTAAGTGCGTGTAAGTGCGTGTAAGTACGTGTAAGTGCGTGTAAGTGTGTGTAAGTGCATGTAAGTACGTGTTAGTGCGTGTAAGTGCATGAAAGTGTGTGTAAGTGTGTGCAAGTGCGTGTAAGTACGTGTAAGTACGTGTAAGTACGTGTAACTTCGTGTAAGTTAGTGTCAGTTCGTGTAAGTGCGTATACGTGCGTGTAAGTGCGTGTAAGTGCGTGTAAGTGCGTGTAAGTGTGTATAAGTGTGTGTAAATGCGTAGAAGTGTGTGTAAGTACGTGTAAGTACGTGTAAGTATGTGTAAGTTTGTGTAAGTGAATGTAAGCTTGTGTAAGTGCGTGTGAGTGCGTGTAAGTGCGTGTAAGTGCATGTAAGTGCGTGTAAGTGCGTGTAAGTGTGTGTAAATACGTGTAAGTACGTATAAGTGCGTGTAAGTGCGTGAAAGTACGTTTACATGTGTGAAAGTGCGTGTTAGTGTCTGTGAGTGTGTGTATGAGCGTGTAAGGGCATACAAGTGCGTGTAAGTGCGGTTGAAGTTCGTGTAAGTGAGTGTAAGTGCGTGTAAGAACGTGTAAGTTCATGTAAGTGTGTGTAAGTGCGTGTAAGTGCTAAAAGTACATGTCAGTACGTGTAAGTGCGTGTAAGTACGTGTAAGT
>SZWC01014034.1:64211-76828 GCA_023375785.1 Penium margaritaceum
AGTACGTGTAAGTGCGTGTAAGTACGTGTAAGTGCAGTTTAAGTTCGTGTAAGTACGTGTAAGTGCGTGTAAGTACGTGTAAGTTTGTGTAAGTGCGTGTAAGTGTGTATAAGTGCGTGTAAGTACGTATAAGTGTGTATACGTGCATGCAAGTGTGTGTAATTGCATACAGGTTCGTGTTAGGGCATGTAAGTGTGTGTAAGTGCTTGTAAGTGTATGTAAGTGTGTGTAAGTACGTGTAAGTGTGTGTAGGTGCGTGTAAGTACGTGTAAGTGCGTATAAGTGTGTGTAAGTGTGTGTAAGCGCGTGTAAGTGCGTGTAAGTGCGTCTAAGTGCGTGTAAGTGTGTGGACGTGCATATAAGTGCGTGTAAGTGCGTGTAAGTGCTTATAAGTGCGTATATGTGTGTATAAGTGTGTGCAAGTGCGTGTAAGTGCATGTAAGTATGGTATAAGTGCGTGTAAGTGGGTGTTAGTGCGTATACGTGTATGTAAGTGTGTGTAAGTGCGTATAAGCACGTATAAGTACGTATACGTACGTATAAGTGCGTGTAAGTGTGTGTAAGTATGTGTAAGTACGTCTTAGTGTGTATAAGTGTACGTAAAAGCGTGTAAGTACGTGTAAGTGTGTGTTAGTGCGTACAAGTGCATGTAAGTGTGTGTAAGTGCATGTAAGTGTGTGTAAGTGCATGTAAGTGCGTGTAGGTGTGTGTAAGTATGTATAAGTGTGTGTAAGTGTGTGTAAGTGAGTGTAAGTACGTGTAAGTGCGTGTAAGTACGTGTAACTTTGTATAGATGCATGTAAGTGCTTGTAAGTGTATGTAAGTGCGTGTAAGTGTGTGTAATGGCGTGTAAGTGCGTTTAAGTTCGTGTAAGTGCGTGTAAGTTTGTGTAAGTGTGTGTAAGTGTGTATAAGTGTGTGTAAGTACATGTAAGTATAGTTTAAGTCCGTGTAAGTACGTGTAAGTACGTGCAAGTACATGTAAGTATGTGTAAGTGCGTGGAAGTGTGTGTAAGTGCGTGTAAGTACGTATAAGTGGGTATAAGTACGTGCAAGTGCGTATAAGTACGTGTTAGTGCGTGTAAGTATGTGTAAGTGCGTGTAAGTATGTGTAAGTGCGTGTAAGTATGTGTACGTGCGTGTAGGTGCGTGTAGGTATGTGTAAGTGTGTGTAAGTACGTGTAAGTGTGTGTAAGTACGTGTAAGTGCGTGTACGTGTGTATAAGTGTGTGTAAGTGCACGTAAGTGCGTGTAAGTGTGTGTATGTGCGTCTAAGTACGTGTAAGGGCATGTAAGTGCGTGTAAGTGTATGTAAGTGGGTGTAAGTGCGTGTAAGTACGTGTAAGTGCGTGTAAGTGCGTATAAGTACGTGTAAGTGCGTATACGTGCGTGTAAGTGTCTCTTAGTACGTGTAAGTGTGTGTAAAAGTGTGTAGGTGCGTGTATGTGCATGTAAGTGCGTGTAAGTGCATGTAAGTGCATGTAAGTACATGTAAGTGCGTGTAGGTATGTGTAAGTGCGTGTAAGTGCGTGTAAGTGCGTGTAAGTGCGTGTAAGTATGAGTAAGTACGTGTAAGTGCGTGTACTTGCTTGTAAGTACGTGTAAGTTTGTGTAAGTGTGTGTAACTGTGTGTAAGTACATGTAAGTGGGTATAGGTATGTGTAAGTGCGTGTAAGTGTGGTTTAAGTTTGTGTAAGTAAGTGTAAGTGCGTGTAAGTACGTGTAAGTACGTGTAAGTGCATCTAAGTGCGTGTAAGTGCGTGTAAGTAAAGTTTAAGTGGGCGTAACTTCGTGTAAGTTCGTCTAAGTGCGTGTAAGTGAGTGTAAGTACGACTAAGTGCGCGTAAGTGCGCGTAAGTACATGTAAGTGCGTGTGAGTACGTGTAAGTGCCTGAAGAGCATGTTAGTGTGTGCATGTCTGTGTAAGTACATGTAAGTGTGTGTAAGTGCATGTAAGTGTGTGTAAGTGCGTGTAGGTACGTGTCGGTGTGTGTAAGTGCGTGTCGGTAGGTGTAAATGCGTGTAAGTATGGGTAAGTTTGAGTAAGTGAATGTAAGTTCGTGTAAGGGCGTGTAAGTACGTGTAAGTGTGTATAAGTGCGTGTAAGTGCATATAAGTGCATGTAAGTGCGTGTAAGTACATGTAAGTGCGTGTAAGTGCGTGTAAGTGCGTACAAGTGTGTGTGAGTGCGTGTAAGTGCGTGTTAGTGCATGTGAGTGCGTGTAAGAGCGTGTAAGTGCATCTAAGTGCGTGTAAGTGCGGTTTAAGTTTGTGTAAGTGAGTGTAAGTACGTGTAAGTAGGTGTAAGTTTGTGTAAATGTGTGTAAGTACGTGTATGTGCTAAAAGTGCGTCTAAGTGCGTGTAAGTGCGTATAAGTGCGTGTAAGTGCATTTTAAGTTTGTGTAAGTGCGTGTAAGTGCGTGTAAGTGTGTGTAAGTGCGAGTAAGTACTTACAAGTACGTATAAGTACGTGGAAATGCAAGTAAGTGTGTGAAAGTATGTGTAAGTGCATGTAAGCACGTGTAAGTGCGTGAAAGTGCGTGTAAGTACGTGTAAGTGGTTGTAAGTGGAGTAAGTGCAAGTAAGTGCGTGTAAGTACGTGGAAGTGCGCGTCAGTGTGTGTAAGTGCTTGTAACTACGTGTAAGTGTGTGTAAGAGTGTGGAAGTGCGTGTAAGTACGTGTAAGTTTGTGTAAGTGCGTGTAAGTGTGTTTTAAGTACGTGTAAGTGCATGTAAGTGTGTGTAAGTGCGCATAAGTGCCATTTATGTTCGTGTAAGTGTGTGTAAGTGCGTGTAAGTACGTGTAAGTGCGTGTAAGTACGTGTAAGTGCATGTAAGTGCATGTAAGTGCAGTTTAAGTGGGTGTATTTTTGTGTAAGCTCGTGTAAGTGCGTGTAAGAGTGTATAAGAGCATGTAAGTGCGTGTAAGTGTGTACAAGTGTGTATAAGTCCGTGTAAGTGCATGTAAGTGCGTGTAAGTGTGTGTAAGTGTGTGTTAGTGCGTGTAAGTGTGAGTAGGTACGTGTAGGTGCGTAGAAGTGTATATAGGTACATGTAAGTTCGTGTAAGTGCGTGTAAGTGCGTGTAAGTGCATGTACGTGCGTGTAAGTATGGTTTAAGTGCTTGCAAGTTTGTGTAAGTGTTTGTAAGTCTATAGAAGTGCCTGTAAGTAAGTATTATTGCGTGTAAGTGCGTGTACGTGCATGTAAGTATGGTTTAAGTGCTTGTAAGTTTGTGTAAATGCGTGTAAGTGTGTGTACATGCGTGTAAGTAAGTATTATTGCGTGTAAGTGCGTGTACGTGCATGTAAGTATGGTTTAAGTGCTTGTAAGTTTGTGTAAATGCGTGTAAGTGTGTGTACATGCGTGTAAGTAAGTATTATTGCGTGTAAGTGCGTGTAAGTTCGTGTAAGTGCATATAAGTGCGTGTTAGTGCGTGTCAAAGTATGTAATTGCGTGTAAGTGCATGTAAGTACGTGTAAGTGCGTGTAAGTGCATACAAGTGCTTGTAAGTGCGTATAAGTGATTGTAAGTATGTGTAAGTGCGTGTAAGTGCGTATAAGTGCGTGTAAGTGTGTGTAAGTGCGTGCATGTGCGTGTAAGTGCATGTAAGTGCGTGTAAGTGCATGTAAGTACATATAAGTGCGTGAAAATATGTGCGAGTGCGTGTGAGTACATGTGAGTGCTCGTAAGTATGTGTAAGTGCGTGTAAGTGCGTGTAAGTACGTGTAAGTGTATGTCAGTGCGTGTAAGTACGTGTAAGTGCGTGTAAGTGCGTATACGTTTGTGTAAGTGCGTGTAAGTGTGTGTGTGCGTGAAAGTACATGTGTAAGTACGTGTAAGTGTATGTCAGTGCGTGTAAGTACGTGTAAGTGCGTGTAAGTGCGTATACGTTTGTGTAAGTGCGTGTAAATGCATGTAAGTGTGTGCAAGTGCGTGTAAGTGCGTGTACGTGTGTGTAAGTATGTGTAAGTACGTGTACGGTTGTATAAGAGCGTGTAAGAGTGTGTTAGTGTGTGTAAGTGCGTGTAAGTACGTGTAAGTGCGTATAATTACGTGTAAGTGCGTGTAAGTGTGTATAATTACGTGTAAGTTTGTGTAAGTACGTATAAGTGTGTGAACGTACGTGTAAGTGCATGTAAGTGCGTGTAAATGCAAGAAAGTGTGTGTAAGTGCGTGTAAGTCCGTGTAAGTTTGTATAAGTATGTGTAAGTTTGTGTAAGTGTGTGTAAGTTCCTGTGAGTACGTGTAAGTGTGTGTAAGTGCGTGTAAGTGTGTGTAAGTGTGTATAAGTGCGTGTAAGTGCGTGTAAATGCCTGTAAGTACCTGTAAGTACGTGTAAGTGCAAGTAAGTGCATGTAAGTGCGTGTAAGTGCGTGTAAGTGCGTGTAAGCAAGTGTAAGTGCATGTAAGTGCGTACAAGTGTGTGTAAGTGCGTATAAGTGTATGTAAGTACGTATAAGTGCGTATAAGTGCATGTAAGTACGTGTAAGTCCATGTAAGTATGTATAAGTGCGTGAAACTGCGTGTAAATGCAGATAAGTGCGTGCAAGTACGTGTAAGTTTGTGTAGGTGAATGTCAGTTTGTGTAAGTGTGTATAAGTGTGTGTAAGTTTGTGTAAGTACATGTAAGTATGTCTAAGTGCGTGTAAGTGTGTGTAAGTGCATGCAAGTGCGTGTAAGTACATGTTAGTGCATGTAAGTGTCTGTAAGTGTGTGTAAGTATGTATAAGTGCGTATAAGTACGTATAAGTGCGTGAAAGTACATGTGAGTACGCATGAGTGCGTGTGAGTGCTCGTAAGTATGTATAAGTGCATGTAAGTGCGTGTAAGTGCATGGAAGTGCGTGTAAGCACGTGTAAGTGCATGTACGTGCGTGTAAGTGCATGTAACTGCATATAAGTGTTGTTTTAGTATGTGTAAGTTCGTATAAGTACGTGTAAGTACGTGTAATTATGTGTAAGTATGTGTAAGTGCGTGTAAGTGTGTGTAAGTGCATGCAAGTGCGTGTAAGTACATGTTAGTGCATGTAAGTGTCTGTAAGTGTGTGTAAGTATGTATAAGTGCGTATAAGTACGTATAAGTGCGTGAAAGTACATGTGAGTACGCATGAGTGCGTGTGAGTGCTCGTAAGTATGTATAAGTGCATGTAAGTGCGTGTAAGTGCATGGAAGTGCGTGTAAGCACGTGTAAGTGCATGTACGTGCGTGTAAGTGCATGTAACTGCATATAAGTGTTGTTTTAGTATGTGTAAGTTCGTATAAGTACGTGTAAGTACGTGTAATTATGTGTAAGTACGTGTAAGTGCGTGTAAGTGTGTGTAAGTAAGTATACGTGCGTGTAAGTACGTGTAAGTGTGTGTAAGTGCGTGTAAGTACGTGTAAGTGCGTGTTAGTGCGTGTTAAAGAGTGTAAGTGCGTGTAAGTGCGTGTAAGTGTGTGTAAGTACGTGTAAGTGCATGTAAGTACGTGTAAGTGTGTATAATTGCGTAAAAGTGTGTGTAAGTGCGTGTAAGTTCGTGTAAGTGCGTGTAAGTGCATGTAAGTACGTGTAAGTACGTGTAATTGCGTGAAAGTGCGTGTGAGTGCGTGTGAGTGCATGTGAGTACGTGTAAGTATGTGTAAGTGTGTGTCAGCGTGTGTAAGTGTGTGTAAGTGCGTGTAAGTGTGTATTAGTGCGTGTAAGTTTGTGTAAGTACGTGTAAATGCGTGTAAGTGTGTGTAAGTGTGTGTAAGTGTATGTAAGTGCGTGTAAGTATGTGTAAGTATGTGTAAGGTCGTGTAAGAACGTGTAAGAGCGTGTAAGTGCATGTAAGTACGTGTAAGTGTGTGTAAGTGCGTGTAAGTATGTTTAAGTGTGTGTAAGTGTGTGTAAGTGCGTGTAAGTACGTGTAAGTTTGTGTAAGTGCATGTAACTGCGTGAAAGTATGTGTAAATGCGTGTAAGTGCGTGTAAGTGCAAGAAAGTGCGTATAAGTGCATGTAAGTACGTATAAGTGCGTGTAAGGTCCTGTGAGTACGTGTAAGTGCGTGTAAGTGTATGTAAGTGCGTGTAAGTGTATGTAAGTACGTGCAAGTATGTGTAAGTCCGTGTAAGTGCGTGTAAGTACGTGTAAGTACGTGTAAGTGCAAGTAAGTACGTTTAAGTGCATATAAGTGTGTATAAGTGCGTGTAAGCACGTATAAGTACGTGTAAGTACGTTTAAGTGCATGTAAGTGCGTGTAAGTGCATGTTAGTACGTATAACTGCGTGTAAGTGAGTGTAAGTATGTGTAAGTGCGTGTAAGTGTGTGTAAGTACGTGTAAGTACCTGTAAGTACGTGTAAGTGCGTGTAAGTGCATGTAAGTACATGTAAATTTGTGTAAGTGAATGTTAGTTTGTGCAAGTGCGTGTAAGTGCGTGTAAGTGCATGTAAGTGCGTGTAAGTACGTATAAGTGCGTGTAAGTGTGTGTAAGTGTGTGTAGGTGTGTGTAAGTACATGAAAGTATGTGTAAGTGCGTGTAAGTACGTGTAAGTTTATGTAAGTGAATGAAAGTTCATGTAAGTGCATGTAAGTGCATGTTAGTACGTGTAAGTGCGTGTAAGTGTGTATAAGTGCGTGTAAGTACGTGTAAGTGCGTGTATGTGCATGAAAGTGTGTGTAAGTGTGTGTAAGTGCGTGTAAGTGCATGTAAGTGCATGTTAGTACGTGTAAGTGCGTGTAAGTGTGTATAAGTGCGTGTAAGTACGTGTAAGTGCGTGTATGTGCATGAAAGTGTGTGTAAGTGTGTGTAAGTGCGTGTAAGTATGTGTAAGTTCGTGGAAGTGCGTGTAAGTGCGTGTAAGTGCTAAAATTGCGTGTAAGTGCGTGTAAGTGCGTATAAGTGCGTGTATGTGCAGTTTAAGTTTGTGTAAGTAATTGTAGGTTCGCGTAAGTGCGTGTAAGTATGTATAAGTGCTTGTAAGTGCGTGTAAGTGCGTGTAAGTGCACTTTAAGTGGATATAATTTCGTGTAAGTTTATGTAAGTACGTGTAAGTGTGTGTAAGTGTGTGTAAGTGCGTGTAAGTGTGTGTAAGTGCGTGTAAGTGCACTTTAAGTGGATATAATTTCGTGTAAGTTTATGTAAGTACGTGTAAGTGTGTGTAAGTGTGTGTAAGTGCGTGTAAGTGTGTGTAAGTGCGTGTAGGTGCATATAAGTGCGTATAAGTGTGTGCAAGTGTGTGTCAGTGCGTATAAGTGCGTCTAAGTACGTGTAAGTGCAGTTTAAGTTTATGTTAGTGCATGTAAGTGCATGTAAGTGTGTGTAAGTATGTGTAAGTATGTGTAAGTGCATGTAAGTACGTGTACGTACGTGTAAGTACGTATAACTACGTGTAAGTACAAGTAAGTGTGTGTACGTACGTGTAAGTGCATGTAAGCACGTGTAAGTGCATGTAAGTGCCTATAAGTGCGTGTAAGTTGGTGTAAGTGTGTGTAAGTGCAAGTAAGTGCATGTAAGTACGTGTAAGTTCGTGTAAGTGCGTGTAAGTGCGTGTAAGTGCGTTTAAGTGCGTGTAAGTACGTATACGTGTGTGTAAGTGCGTGTAAGTTTGTGTAAGTGCGTGTAAGTGCATGTATGTGCATGTAAGTGCGTGTAAGTGCGTGTAAGTGCATGTAAGTGCGTGTAAGTGCGTGTAAGTGCGTGTAAGTGCATGTATGTGCATGTAAGTGCGTGTAAGTGCGTGTAAGTGCATGTAAGTGCGTGTAAGTGCGTGTAAGTGCGTGTACGTACGTATAAGTTCGTGTAAGTACGTGTAAGTTCATGTGAGTACGTGTAAGTACGTGTAAGTGCGTGAAAGTGCGTGTAAGTGCGTGTAAGTGCAAGAAAGTGTGTGTAAGTGCGTGTAAGTGCGTATAAGTACGTGTAAGTTTGTGTAAGTTCATGTAAGTTCGTGTAAGTACGTGTAAGTGCGTGAAAGTGCGTGTAAGTGCGTGTAAGTGCAAGAAAGTGTGTGTAAGTGCGTGTAAGTGCGTATAAGTACGTGTAAGTTTGTGTAAGTTCATGTAAGTTTCTGTGAGTGTGTGTAAGTGCATGTAAGTACGTGTAAGTGCATGTAAGTGTGTGTAAGTGCGTATAAGTGCATGTAATTTCATGTAAGTACGTGTAAGTACAAGTAAGTACAAGTAAGTACGTGTAACTGTGTGTAAGTGCATGTAAGTGTATGAAAGTATGTGTAAGTGCGTGTAAGTGTGTGTATGTGCGAGTAAGTGCGTGTAAGTGCGTGTAAGTGCGTGTAAGTGCGTGTAAGTGCATAGAAGTGCGTTTAAGTGGGTGTAAGTGCGTGATAGTGTGTGTAAGTACGTGTAAGTACGTGTAAGTGTATATAAGTACGTGAAAGTGCGTATAAGTGGGTTTAAGTGCGTGTAAGTGCAAGAAAGTGCGTGTAAGTGCATATAAGTGCGTATAAGTGCGTGTAAGTACGTGTAAGTTTGTGTAAGTGCGTGTAAGTTCCTGTGAGTGTGTGTAAGTGCATGTAAGTGCATGTAAGTACGTGTAAGTGTGTGTAAGTGCGTGTAAGTACGTGTAAGTTTGTGTAAGTGCGTGTAAGTTCCTGTGAGTGTGTGTAAGTGCATGTAAGTGCATGTAAGTACGTGTAAGTGTGTGTAAGTGCGTGTAAGTACGTGTAAGTGGGTGTACGTGCGTGTAAGTACGTGTAAGTACGTGTAAGTGCAAGTTAGTGCGTTTAAGTGCATGTAAGTGTGTGTAAGTGCGTGTAAGCACGTGTAAGTGTGTGTAAGTGCGTGTAAGTACGTGTAAGTGCGTGTAAGTGCATGTAAGTGCGTGTAAGTGCGTATAAGTACGTATAAGTTCGTGTAAGCACGTGTAAGTGTGTGTAAGTGCGTGTAAGTACGTGTAAGTGCGTGTAAGTGCATGTAAGTGCGTGTAAGTGCGTATAAGTACGTATACGTTCGTGTAAGCACGTGTAAGTTCCTTTGAGTGTGTGTAAGTACGTGTAAGTGCGTGAAAGTGCGTGTAAGTGCGTGTAAGTGCAAGTAAGTGTGTGTAAGGGCGTGTAAGTGCGTGCAAGTTTGTATAAGTATGTGTAAGTTTGTGTAAGTGCATGTAAGTTCCTGTGAGTGTGTGTAAGTGCATGTAAGTACGTGTAAGTGCATGTAAGTGTGTGTAAGTGCATATAAGTGCGTGTAAGTGCATGTAAGTGTGTGTAAGTGCATGTAAGTACGTGTAAGTGCATGTAAGTGTGTGTAAGTGCATATAAGTGCGTGTAAGTGCATGTAAGTACGTGTAAGTACGTGTAAGTGCAAGTAAGTACGTGTAAGTGCGTGTAAGTGCGTGTAAGTATATGTAAGTATGTCTAAGTACGTGTAAGTGTGTGTATGTACGTGTAAGTACGTGTAAGTGCGTATAAGTGTGTGTAAGTACGTGTAAGTGCATATAAGTGCCCTTAAGTGGGTGTCAGTGCGTGTAAGTGTGTGTAAGCACGTGTAAGTACATGTAAGTGCATGTAAGTACGTGAAAGTGCGTGTAAGTGCGTGTACGTACGTGTAAGTGCAAGAAAGTGCGTGTAAGTGCATGTAAGTGCGTATAAGTGCGTGTAAGTACGTGTAAGTTCGTGTAAGTGCGTGTATGTTCCTGTGAGTACGTGTAAGTGCATGTAAGTGCATGTAAGTGCGTGTAAGTGTGTGTAAGTGTGTGTAAGTATGTGTAAGTGCGTGTAATTATGTGTAGGTACGTGTAAGTACGTGTAAGTACAAGTAAGTGGGTTTAAGTGCATGTAAGTGCGTGTAAGTGCGTATAAGCACGTGTAAGTGTGTGTAAGTGCGTGTAAGTGCATGTAAGTGCGTGTAAGTGCATGTTAGTACGTGTAAGTGCGTGTAAGTACGTGTAAGTGCGTGTAGGTACGTGCAAGTGCGTGTAAGTGCCTGTAAGTGCGTGTAAGTACGTGTAAGTGCGTATAATACGTGTAAGTTCGTGTAAGTGAATGTTAGTTCGTGGCTGTGCGTGTAAGTTCGTGTAAGTGCGTGTAAGTGCGTGTAAGTGCGTACAAGTACGTGTAAGTGTGTGTAAGTGCGTGTAAGTGCATGTAAGTGCGTGTAAGTGCGTGTAAGTGCGTGTAGGTACGTGTAAGTGCGTGTAAGTGCCTGTAAGTGCGTGTAAGTACGTGTAAGTGCGTATAATACGTGTAAGTTCGTGTAAGTGAATGTTAGTTCGTGGCTGTGCGTGTAAGTTCGTGTAAGTGCGTGTAAGTGCGTTTAAGTGTGTGTAAGTGCGTGTAAGCGCATGTAAGTGTGTGTAAGTAAGTGTAAGTGCATGTAAGTGTGTGTAAGTGCAAATAAGTATGTGTAAGTTTGTGTAAGTGAATGTAAGTTTGTGTAAGTGCATGTAAGTGCTTGTTAGTATGTGTAAGTGTGTGTAAGTACGTGTAAGTACGTGTAAGTGCCTGTAGGTGCGTGAAAGTGTGTGTAAGTGTGTGTAAGTGCGTTGAAGTGCATGTTAGTGTGTGTGAGTGCGTGTAAGAGTGTATAGGTGCATGTAAGTGCGTGTAAGTGCGGTTTAAAATCGTGTAAGTGAGTGTAAGTGCGTGTAAGTACGTGTAAGTTCGTGAAAGTGCGTGTAAGTGCGTGTAAATGCTAAACGTGCGTGTAAGTGCGTATAACCGTGTGTA
This sequence comes from Penium margaritaceum, assembly GCA_023375785.1. Taxonomy (NCBI): domain Eukaryota; kingdom Viridiplantae; phylum Streptophyta; class Zygnematophyceae; order Desmidiales; family Peniaceae; genus Penium; species Penium margaritaceum. The sequence continues at coordinate 74,855 of SZWC01014034.1, forward strand.
AGTGCGTGTTAGTACAGTTTAAGTTTATGTAAGTGCGTATAAATGCATGTAAGTGCGTGTAAGTATGTGTAAGTGCGTATAAGAGTGTTTAAGTGCGTTTAAGTGTACTTTAAGTGGATATGATTTTGTGTAAGTTCGTGTAAGTGTGTGTAAGTATGTGTAAGTGCGTGTAAGTGTGTGTAAGTGTGTGTAAGTACGTATAAGTGTATATAAGTGTGTGTAAGTGCGTGTAAGTACGTATACGTGCGTGTAAGTGCGTGTAAGTGCAGTTTAGGTTCGTGTAAGTGTGTGTAAGTGCGTGCAAGTACGTGTAAGTATGTGTAAGTGTGTGTAAGTGCATGTAATTGCGTGTACGTACGTGTAAGTACGTGTAAGTACGTGTAAGTACAAGTAAGTACGTGTAAGTACGTGTAAGTGCATGTAAGCATGTGTAAGTGCGTGTAAGTGTGTGTAAGTGTGTGTAAGTGGGTGTAAGTGCGTGTAAGTGCAAGTAAGTGTGTGTAAGTACGTGTAAGTGCATGTAAGTGTGTGTGAGTGTGTAAGTGTGTGTAACTGTGTGTAAGTGTGTGTAAGTACGTATAAGTTCGTGTAAGTACGTGTAAGTGCATGTAAGTACGTGTAAGTGCTTGTAAGTGCGTGTAAGTGCGGTTTATGTTCGTGTAAGTGCGTGTAAGTACGTGTAAGTGCATGTAAGTGCGTTTTAGTGCGAGTAAGTGCGTGTAAGTGCAGTTTACGTGGATGTAATTTTGTGTAAGTTCGTGTAAGTGTGTGTAAGTACGTGAAAGTGTGTGTAAGTGCGTGTACGTGCGTGTAAGTACGTGTAAGTACGTGTAAGTGTGTGTAAGTGTGTGCCTGTACGTATAAGTGCGTGTTAGTGCATGTAAGCATCTGTAAGTACGTGTAAGTACGTGTAAGTGCATGTAAGTACGTGTAAGTGTGTGTAGGTACCTGTAGGTGCCTGTAAGTGTGTGTAAGTGCATCTAAGGGTGTGTAAGTGCGTGTAAGTACGTGTAAGTGCATGTAAGTACATGTAAGTGTGGTTTAAGTGTGTGTAAGTTCGTGTAAGTGTGTATAAGTAGGTATAAGTGTGTATAAGTGTGTGTAAGTGCATGTAAGTGCATGTAAGTACGTGTAAGTGTGTGTAGGTACCTGTAGGTGCCTGTAAGTGTGTGTAAGTGCATCTAAGGGTGTGTAAGTGCGTGTAAGTACGTGTAAGTGCATGTAAGTACATGTAAGTGTGGTTTAAGTGTGTGTAAGTTCGTGTAAGTGTGTATAAGTAGGTATAAGTGTGTATAAGTGTGTGTAAGTGCATGTAAGTGCATGTAAGTAAGAGTAAGTGTGTGTAAGTGTGTGTAAGTGTGTGTAAGTGTGTATAAGTGTGTATTAGTGCCTGTAAAAGCGTGTAAGTGTGTGTAAGTATGTGTAAGTGCATATAAGTACGTGTAAAAGCATGTAAGTGCATGTAAGTATGTGTAAGTGCGTGTAAGTACGTGTAAGTGTGTGTAACTACGTGTAAGTGCGTGTTAGTGCGTGTAAGTGCGTATAAGTGTGTGTAAGTATGTGTAAGTGTGTATAAGTGCGTATAAATGCGTGTAAGTGCGTGTAAGTGCATGTGAGTGCGTGTGAGTGCGTGTAAGTGCGTGTAAGTGCATGTGAGTGCGTGTGAGTGCGTGTAAGTATGTTTAAGTGCGTGTACGTGCGTGTAAGTGTGTGTAAGTACGTATTAGTGTGTGTAATTGCGTCTAAGTGCGTGAATGTGCATGTAAGTGCGTGTAAGTGCGTGTAACTGCAAGAATGTGCGTGTAATTGCGTGTAAGTGCGTGTAAGTGCGTACAAGTATGTGTAACTTCGTGTAAGTGCATGTAAGTTCATGTGAGTGTGTGTAAGTGCGTGTAAATGCATGGAAGTGCGTGTAAGTGCGTGTAAGTGTGTGTAAGTGCGTGTAAGTGCGTATAAGTGCATGTAAGTACATGT
>SZWC01014035.1:0-22500 GCA_023375785.1 Penium margaritaceum
CGCCGCTTGTGCAGCATGGCCACCATGCGCTTCTCCAGCTCCGACGTCTCCGCTTGCGCTGACCCGCCCTTCCTGCCACGCTGCCCGCCTGCACCGCCGCCGCCGCCGCCCCCCGCCGCGCTCAACAGCGCGTCCACCCACCGCGCAACCGTCGCGAACATGCCCTTGGGCGGCATGCTGCTCCTGCTCCTCCGCCCCTCCGCGCGGGGTTGTTGCGGCAGCGGCTGCCGCTGCGGTAGCACCTCACTTGCGTTCTCGGATTACGTCGATGTCAGGCGGGAACTTGCGTCTGCCCTGGCTACGTGCCTGCGTCTGTCCGCCCCGGCTGTGCCTGCGCGGCCGAGTCTTGGCGTCTTGGATGTGCCTGTCGGCCTTGGCTGCCTGTCCGCTAGTGCGTCGGCGGCTGGCTGTGCGTGTCCTTAGCCTTCGCGTGCGTGTGAGCCGCCTTGGCTTGTGCTGCGCGGCTGGCTGGGCCCACTCCAACAGAGCCGAGCCGAACCCGACTGCATCGGATCTACTCCCATCAAATCGCACCCTACTCTTTTTGGCGCAGAGGCGCCGACCTACCCACGGCGAGCGCGGCCACTCCCCCCGATGTCACGTACACCACCACAGTCGCACACGCCAGCGCGCGCCTGGTGCGGAGCGGAGAGCCGCCGCTGAAAATCCGCGAGAGAGGCAAAGAAAAAAAATACACAGCGCGAAGTGGAATGGCGGGCTGTGGAGGACGTCACATTCGCTGCTAGCAGCAGGAGCGTCGTCGGCAGGCGAGCAGGTGAGGGAAAGGGAGAGGGTGAGCTGTGGTCATGTTGCTGCTGCTTCGCTCCATGTCGATCCTGCTCATGCGGAAGCCGTTGCCGTTGACGTAGCCGCTACCGCTGCCGCTGCCGCTGCCGTTGCCGCTAGCGTTGCCGTTGCCGCTGCCGTTGCCGTAACCGTAGCCGTTCGCGTTGCTTGCCCAGCCCGACTGCTCAGCGGCAGCCAGCCACACGCACTGTTGAACCGTCCTGTGCTGCGCGAAGCTGTTGTGCGGAGAGCGGGGGCACGAACATGCGCCACTGCGGTACGACCCAGTATCCTGCTGACCAGCGGAGCGACGCTGCCAGCACCTCCCCTCGTGGGCTTGTCAGTGCTCCGGCCACGCCTGGTGAGCGCGAGAGCTAGCGCAGGTGCCACCGCGGGTGCCAAAACGGATGTTAGTGCTAGTGCGTGTTGCGGAGGTGATGGCAGGGCATGCTGCAGCTGTGAGTGCACGGGCCCGGCATGCCCATGGGGGGAAGATTCGGTGGTGGCGTTGGTGGTGGTGGTGGTGATGATGGAGGGCGAAAGCGTGAGAGACCAACACCCGTGCAACAAAGGGCCATGCAGAAAAAGCTCCATTTCTCGAATTCAGCAGACTTGTACACCGCAAGAGTTCTGTCATATCTCTACCACACCTCAGAATGATCTCACATTACTACACCTGGGTGGGCCAGTGTTTTCATCTCATACTAAGATTCTAACCGTATGTGCTGTTAAATCAACTGAAAAAAACCATCCTTCTTAAAATTCATAGCCTAATGCTTCTCTCAATTTTCAGCGCCTCCCAAGCTCTGCAGCATTTTACCTAAGAAGGGCCTTGCCAAAATATGCTGAGGCCATTTTAAGAAAATTGCCAAGACACACAAGGCTCTTCATTCATAGGTAAGGAATATCGAGTAAATTTTCAGGTATCTTATTGAATAAATAAAATAAATTATTTCACAAAAAATAGGCTCTAAGCATAGAAATGTGGAAATAAAATAAAACATTATCAATAAAATCAAATTGATTGCGGAAATAAAAATAATGTATAATGATCTCAAATTTTCTAAATCTTCCAATGAAAGCCAAAAAACAGAAATAATTACCGTAACCATAAACTCAAAATGGGAGAAATGTAACGAACACTTCATGTTTTTCTAATGTCAATGTAAACTCGTTTTTGTACGAGTTATGGTTTCCCCATAAGTTAAAACGAATTTGAATATACCATAACGATAACTTTACATTTAATTTACATTACAACTTTACATGAAAAGAATCCTCATAAAAACCCCTCATCTAATACATTTATCTACTCAACAAGACAAAACAATGGATACCTGAGTTTTTATACATTACGTTGTAAACATTAATCAATTTTTAAGAACTCTATACTATTACAATTTAACTTTTAAGGTACAAGACCATCGGAAATCTAAACACCTTCACATGAATATTGAAGACTAGCCCACATCTAATTTTTCATACCTCCTCATTCTCAACTTTAGACAATATTGCCTATCTAGAACATAGATCTGGATCCTTATCCTCTTTCATGAAAAATTTTATTTGAACATTAAAATTGTAAATTAATCTTAATCTTCAATAAGTAAATCAAAACATTCATGAAAACTATCATAAATTACAAAAACACCATTTTCTCTGATAACATATGTTAATATTCTATCATACGCACACATTTCAAAACTAAATATTCTTTAATGCAATGAGAGAGTTTACTTCCAATTTAATAATCAATTTAAGTTTGAAAAATCAAAAAAAATGAAAGAAATCCCGTTCTTGGCTCCCTACACTTATCACAAGGTGTGGATACTTACTCTAAGAAAAACCCTTTGCATGGAAATCAAAACAATAATGGCATCTCACAAATTCTAAAGGGTGATGGAAACCTCTCACGACATAAAATCTTCAAATTTTGAAAATAAAACCATATCATTTAATTCCTAAATGAAACTCCTAAACATATTCTTTCAATAACTCATGAAGCATTCGATCTCAATCTTGCACTCACATTTATAAAGACTTTCTTTGAATTCTATTTCTATTATAAGTGAAGTCAAACTTCATTGTGTAATGAGTATGTCGTTAAAGATAATGTGTTTCCTCATCTCATCATACATTAAAACCTTGAAATTTTAAAACACAATGATGAGATCTAAGAAAGAAGTAGCCACAAATTGTTATGACATTCCACCTTACAAGCACATGTCAATATTACGGAAGTAATTCCTCCATTTTTTCGAAATTCTTATATAATATGTAAGTGGATACGCATCATGTTGAATATTCCATTTACAGACTAAACCATAGCCTATTGTAGCATAAGAAAATCAACAATCATAGTAAACTAAAACCATTACTTCTTGCTCCCTACCCAAAAACAAAAGAAAGAATGCATGAAAGCCTACATGAAGATGGTCTTAAAGGATGAGTTGTTTTAAATCATACGTGAGGACTTACTGTGTCTTCCTTGAATTTTGAAGCACGTATCCTCATTAAAGGATACAAAAATAAACATTGCCTCATTTATAAGAGAGTTTTTCTTAACATGAAAATTCTTTCTTGCAATAGGTAAGGAACCTTAGTGATCGATCTTTGTATTCTTTGTACTTATTTGATGAATAAAAGCTTTTCATCACTTTTACGCTAAATGATGGAATAATGAATTTTTTATTATTCTCACCTGATTTTGATATCGTTCAGAACATGGAGCAAGACTAAAAAAATGCATTTTTTCCTTTAAGACGTGCTTCATATCCTTTTACACCTATGTAAAACCATATTGTGGAGTTTCATTCTTTGATTTTTAAGGTCTTATTTATTAAATGAAATTATTCAAACATGAATAATAATTCATATTAAAAATAGTATTAAAATTCACATTCAAAGATAAATGGCTTCATTTTGATGCACTTCCTTCTTCCAATAATTATGGAGGCAGCACAAAATCCAGAAAGATACGAAATCCTTGTTCCTCACATTTGAAAAGTAATATAATTTATAAACAAGTTTAACATCTATTCTCAAAGGTTCCAAATTTCATGAATAATCATTAACCATCCTCTTTAATACACATAAACTCCCCTACATGCTAATGAACGCATTGAAAACCACTTTTCCTCATGACATACAAGTACTCCTTTCATGGTCTTCAACCTCTATAGAAATGCAGAATTTATTAATTTTAAACTCATGAAAAGATCAAGGAAGACACTTTAAAATAATCTCATCAACAAGGAGCTAAATAAAATTCAACTCAACATTGTTCTAGTGCACCTAATGAAAATCTTGCATGCGGATACATTGTAGTCGTGATGTTTCTTATAAATGCACATGCAAGTGTGGGAAATGCGCATTCTAAATGCTTGAAAAAACCTTTACAGGCTTATCTTCGTCTTTATAGTATCTTCTAAAAGAAAAGCGCAACGATGTATCCCCTTGTGTCATCAAAGGCAACCAAACACACTTTCCCATGTTGTGCGGACACGGGTGTATAATTCTATTAGATTATCAATGGCCATAATGATGGAAAATGAGCACAGTCACAAAGTAGTGTTTGGTTGGTGTTTTCAATGGAAGGGGGTCCTCCTTACGAAAGGAAATTCATTTTGGGGGTCAAAACTGTGGAGTAAGATGAACAAAAAAAAATTTCACTTTTAAAGGGGGTTTTTAACGTCATTAAGTGATGAAAACCCTAATATGTGACATATGTAGTTCAAAATGGTTTAATTAATATTCAGTTTTAGTCGTATGATTCCATTTGAAAAGAGTATTTGTTCAGGCTCCAATGGCCACTTCAAGTAGGTTTCTCATCATAGCACGTAAATTTCTTGTATACAACTTGATATGTTTTAAATGAAACCATAAAAGCTAATTCATGGAAACATGAATTATTTCAACTCTCATTCATCCTCATGGTTCGCATGAGGAAATTGACATTCAACCAAAATCATTATGATATATTCTACAACAAATGGGGACCAAAATGCGTTGTTTTTTAATACCTTAAAATGAAGTTGTGTAAAGTGAATTCTTAATGAATAATTATTTAGATAAATATATTTATAGAATCTGATTACTCTAATTGAAATTAATTTTTGCCTCATATCTTTTCGCACGAACGTTTCATTTTACAGAACGTGAATTGGAAGTATCAAGAAAACAACATGTTTGGTCGCCATTATTTGTAGAAATTATCCTGTAAAAAATTTATATCATTTTCTACATGGGAACCATTAGGATGAATTAAGGTTTACATAATTCATGTTTCCATGACGCAGCTTTTGTGGTTTCACCCAAAATATATCGAGTTATATACATGAATTGTACGTGATGTGTTAAGAAAAGTGGTTTTGATGAAAATTTTTCGATCTTTTTCAGATAGGGAACCAGCTTCTTCCATTCGGTGATTTTATGCAAGAGGTTAGAACATTCATCTCTGGAATGTTCCGATTGTATTCTGTATCCTTGTGTTTTGAATGATATTTTGGATAGACAGTATGATAAGTAGTCAATGTGGTGAAGATGTTCTCGCCATGCAGACGTTCGAGAGAAGTTTTAACAGGAGTACATGAGAGCGCTATGTGTCGCAATGACGAGCACATCTGGTCGTCACTTCTCAGGCATAAGAAGCACAACTCACCGTCTCCCTGAAAGGAGGACGGCATTCAAGACGAAGCCTCTATGTTTGGCGAAAAGAGCTCCAGTGCTATTCTATTTATGCCGTTTTCTCCAAGGGGTTGTCATTGCGGTTCGTTATCCTGGGGGAAACACTACTAATCAGTTTCACTTTTCCCGCCTGTCGACGTAGCTTGCTTGCAGTGACGTCGGAAATGTTGCAGCACCAGATGGATGCTGCACTCTTGAGGCTTTATCGTAAACACGCTTCGAGATGATTTTCCACGGGTGTATGTCCCCGATGGATCGTGGACATGAACCCGCGGTTAGCACTAAACTCACGTTTATCCAAAACGCGCTTCGAGAGATGTTTTCAACTTCAAACGTCAATGGCGCAGGTTGCCTGACTTCAATCGCTTTCGTGGTGCTTTCCAAACCACATGCATGCAGTCGGTGATTCTTTGAAACACGATCTGGTCTTCGTACGACGTACGGTCGCGCTTGGAAGCATGTTGTCGACAGTGAGACTCGTTCCGATCGACTGTTCCCCCACGAAATTCTCCTGCAAGAAAGGCTCCCAGTTTACATGCATCAGCAACAATTAATTGAAGGGATCTGTCATACTGCAGTATTCACAACATTTCGAGTCCGGACACCATGCGGTGGAGGAATTGACGAACGGAACATCATTGGTTTTGACATGTGAACAGTTACGACCGTCAACATGAGGGCGGGGGAAGAGCGTGTGAAGCTCACGCGGAACGCGGTTAGATATCTACCGCGTAACGGCGAACGCGTGAACGCGGAAGATGCAAGGCATGGTGTCGAGCGTGAGCTCGGTCGGGGGGTTTTCGATTCGGGCATCATTCCAAATCGTTAGTAGTTCCACCTCAAAACTAGTGGCATTGACTACACGGAGGAGAGCATCACGTCATGTAGTAATGCACTGGAGTTGAGTTGAACCATGTAATCTATCTTGGAAAATAATTTAGCTCGACTTTCCCCTCCTTTCCGAGGAGAATTTTTCAGTTGAGTCGTGTGCTTGCTTTCGATGACCAGAATCTTTTCCTCAAAGGACCTTGCTTGTCTGCAGAAGTTTGTCCAATTTGCACGTTTTACTCGGACTAGGAGTTGCTTCCACAGGAATAATTGCGCTCAAAGAGAGCCTGTCGTCCAAACGCAACAAAAGTGGAGAAGAAAACTGTCACGAAAGTACGCGATGGGTTGTTGAAGGACAAAACCGCCGACGGCAGACACAGTTGTCGTCGCGGAAGTCATTGTGTAGCGGAATTTCTGACGTCACGAAAGAATTTTGGCTACCAAACCGATTGCACCGTGTTACTTTGTAACCCTAGTAAAAAAATAAATCAAAGATGAAACGGGGGAGTGACCACATACCCACACAATTCTCGATGTCCATCGCCATATCCACGTTTTGCACATTAACCACGCCATATCCAACCATGGATTTTTTGCTTTTTTATTAAGGCTATATCCAGCGATCATGCAAAAAAGAAACAACCGCCATATCCAAATGTATCTGCTACGTCCACGCCGCTTGCCATCCAACGATAGCATGCTCATGTCGTCGGACATGAAAAGAAAAATCACAAACTCCTCAATAGAGGGGTTTCCTTTAACTTTCTCAGAAATGGTTTGTGAGGGTTTTGAGTGGGGGTCCGAATCACCCCATGCGTTGAAAATGAACCTACTTGGCCCTGCTACGATGGGGCCCAGCAGGAGCCTGTGCAAAAATAAAACCCTAAAACCCCGAGTGTAATTTGGGGCAAGGTTTGAAAGCGGTTTGCATGTATTTAAATGGGTTTTTGTATCCTACAGCTGTTGGTGTGTACAGCTTCCACCTGTTGCAAGAGATGGTCGTGGCAACTACAAGTGCATCTAGAGCTAATGGTGAGCGGCGGCCGTACAGGGGATCGTGACGACTTGACGGGAGTCCAGATTTTCCAGGGACCTATCTAGCAGCTACGGCATGACACATCCCTGATGCAGACCCAGGAGGCACCAGCACGTCGACATGTGGTGGATCACCCACACGGAGTTGACCAACGACTGCCCCAGCGTCCTCGATGTTGTCTCGAACTTCTGCAAGTTCTCTACATCCTATAAGGTTTTATCGGTGGACTGGCCTTGGGCCCGATTTGCATGTTTTGCGATGTGTGTCCACCGTTCGATGCCGGATGCATGTGACCAGTCATAGCGTAGGGCCTGAATCCTGCAAGTTCAAGTTCAGATGGCGTAGCGTTCTAGTTTAATTGTGCAAAGTTACAGCCAAAACAATGGTTTTGGGCTGGTTTTAGGACAAGCCTTGCACTGCCGCATGCGACACCCGTCGTGCGCCGCAACAGGTGTTTATGTTCTGGACCTGTCATTTGTTATCAGCCTCTGCATGTATTGTAATTCATGGACGCACATTTGACGCTGTTTGTGTCATCTAGCCAAACCCTTGCCGTTTCGTGTCCGACTTGTGTTGACCATGCGAGCTGACTGAGTGCTGACACCCAGCCAGTGGCAAGCGTGCTAGGAAGCTTCCTAGAATTTTCTCATGGTATCAGAGTGTAGCTGGAGGGCCGGTTTGGCCCTCCCACCTCGCGATAGCAAGGGGGTGGCCGCGAGCCACCCCTCGCTATTGTGAGGGTTGGCCGGTGGCCAGCCACCCGCTGGCTACCGACCGGCTAAGTGGCCGACGGCCGGTCAAGTGACCGGCCGGCCACACGCCGGCGAGCCAGCAGCCGCTGATTGAGCTGGTGGCTCGATCGGTGACCAAGAGGTCGTGAGGCCTCGAGGGCCGAGGCCTGTGGCCTCGTGCCCTCGCCCTCGCTCGCCCTCCTCTCTCGCGAGAACAAGCGAGCACGAGGGATAGAGCGAGAACGAGGAGGGAGGAGTGCACGAGAAATGTCGGCGCGAAATCGCCGATCGTGCTTCGCACGCGACGATTTTGCGCCGATGTGTCGAAACAGAAACTCGAGTTCGTTTAGGACGAACTGCGAGTTTCTAAACCGGAAAACTCGTGCGACTACACGAGTTCAAGGTAAACCCCCCCAGTTTGGGTCCTCAAAACCAGGGATAAGGTTAAAGACGAAAATGGACCTCCAAAGAATCAAAACATTCGAGTCTTCCTGATCTGGGTCGTTGATGACAATCGCCTCTCAGTCCTGCGAAGGGGGTAAACCCCTGACGCGGACTGAGAACGCCATTCTGCAAACTCCGACGACGACTTTAGAGCAGGAGGCGGACACTCGACCAATTATAGTGGTTCTTAGAGCCAGACGAACCTCGCGACTAAGGGTTCGACTCAAACGGTAGCTACGCCATATGTAAAACGCTGCCAGCAGCTACAAGCGGCAAGAGAAACGCCAGAAGGGACTACAGCATCCATACTTCACGGATTGAAGCGCTGTAAAGTGCGTTGGAGAGCTTAAAAGAATCTCAACTTGGTGGAGCCAGTTCCTTCCAGCCTCTCCTCGCTTTTAGAGGGCTAGGAGGATTTTTGTAGGGCGGCTTGGGGAGTTCCCACCCTCAAAAACCACAAAACCCTCCCTATTTTCAAGGCACCTTCAAAACTCCATCCAAAGATTGGGACAGTGCCCCTTCCCAAACTTAGGGACTCTCACAGCTTGAGAGCACCCTAAAATTGAGGAGGGTGACACCTTGAAATTTTTTACGGCTCGCCAAGGCTGCCGGCTCAAGGGAGACGCCATCCAAGAATGCGAAAAGCGTCAAGGAGCGTGAAGAGAAGACCAAGGAAGACAAGAAGAGAAGAGGAGAACAAGAAGTTGGAAGAGAGAGTGGAAGACTTGGTGGGAATTGTTAGAAATTTTCTTGTCACTCTTTGCTCTTGTTTTGTGAGCAGCACTCACATTCCTTCTCATTCCTTTATCTTGTAATTTTCTGTTTTCCTAGGTACTAGTCCTTGCCAATCACGGCGAGTCACGGCTGAGGAAGATTTGTTTCAAAATCCACCCCCTTGTGCCAACGTGGCGGCCTAGGAAAATATGAATTTAAACTACAATTGCCTCACCGATCGTGAGAGCAAGATTTTAGGAGGCGATTCCTCCTCAAAGTTGTGGGGTGATCCTCACAACGGTCTTCGCGTGCAAGTGCCGGACGAGATGGCAAGTGCCGGACCGTCCAAGACCAACAAGGGCAAGGTGGTGATGGCCTCACCACGAGCCCTCAGCGGACTCCATATTTTGAGAGCCGCCGCCGCGAGCACGGTTACCAATCCAAAGGCAACCGTACCGCCAAAGGCAACCGTACCGCCGAGGGCAAGCGACGCCAACCTCGGCGACACTGAGAAGCGTGCGGAGGCCGCAAAAGTGCTCGACGAGAACGTCGACGCGCACGTGGGCGACTCCCATGCGACGGACGACGCGATGGAGGAGGATCTCCCAAAGGGGGACCCCGACGAAGAGCAGGATGCCGACGATGGCGACGGCGAAGAGGATTGGGATAATTGCCATCGTCGTGCAGCAAAATCGAGTCGATTGCTCAAGAATGACAAGGCGCTTGACGCATCGCCTAAAGCTGCCGACGACAGCGAGACTGCGAAGAGCAGCAAGGGTCCCAAAAGCAGCCACACGGGAAGTTCTCGCGAGAACGAGCCGGACGACGTCGCCGCAAAAGCAATTCGCGATGACCGCCGTAGGCTCGCTGAGTTTGCTGCTGAGGTGGCGGGCCGACTCAAGATCACCACCGACGGTGGAGGTATGGCACCACTTGGAGGAGTGGCGTCGGACCCGCCTTCCTACGGTGTGGCCGCAATGGGAGAGGACTGTTCCCACTCGAGGGTTGTCGCTGACGACAGTCTCGTCCGAAAGGTGGGACTCCTTGGAGGCATGTACGCGAACCGTACCCTCTTGTAGTGGATAAAGGTGAATAGGCAACGTGAGGCCTTGGAGGCTATTGTTGATGCTCTGACGACATCAGAGCTCAAGTTTGCGTTCGCCAACCTGCTGGCCCACGTCGGGTAGAGCATCACGGACCTCGATCGTGATCACCAGCTGTAGCGCCTGGCCGCCCATGAGGCAAGCCGCCAATGCAACAACCTTGACAAGGCGTTGCAGAGTATGACCCAGGTGCGGATACAGTAGCAAGCACAGCGTATCAAAGCTGCAGATGCCACTGCCGATGGCAGCGACGACTTGCCTACCTCGACGACTTCAGGGTTGGTCATGAACACGTCCTTCCTCCATAGTGTGGAGATATTCCGGAAGGGCGTGAAGCTGACCGATTGGCTAAATGACATGGAGCACGTTCTACGTGTCCACAAGGCTCCATTCAACCTGTGGGGCGACCTTGCCACGACATGACTTGTAGACAAGCTCTTCAAGTATGTGTGCAACAACCGTACCTCGAGTGGCAGCCCATGCCGCGGGAGGCTTTCTTTGCGATTATGCGTAAGAAGTGCACCCAGCGTGAGGAGGCGCATCGTGCTTTCCACAAAATCAAGGACTTCAGGTAGCTGGGTGGCTCGCTGGAAGTCTACTTGAGCGAATTCACCGCTCTCGTGGAGGAAGCCGAAAGCTTCACTGAGGGTGATGGAACTGAGACCTTCAAGTACCCGGTGTGTTTGCTCTTGGAGTACTTGTGTGGCGGTCTTGCCAACGAGAAGCTGAAGGACAAGACCACCACAACGACAACCAGCCAGGCTTGGACAAGCTGGAGGACGTTGCGGGACTACATGAGTAAGGTGTATTCGGCGAACCCGAAGTACTACTCGGACGCACGGCCAAACGCGCGTGCACAGCAAGGCCGCGACATGTGCATGGATACTACGGGGGATGGAGGAGCAGCCGGGCAGATGGACGGGGCCGAGGGCAAGCATCCTACAAACCTTCCAGTCAAGAAGACTGGCGAGTACAAGACCCCAAGCCACAAGCGCAGCCGCGACAATGACGAGCTGCAGGCGACGCGTGAGCGTCACAACACAACATTTTGCAACGGACTCTGCCACAACTGTATGCACCTTGGTCACTTTAGGGCTCAGTGCCCTGAGGCTGCAGGTGGTGGACAAGAGCCTGTGGCGTTAGCCGCATCAGCAGCACCTCGTGGTGAGGGTGCAAAAGGATGCCGCAGACAGGGCCGTGGACAAGGTCGCGGTCGCGGCAATGGGTCTGGCCGTGGTAACGGACAAGGCCGTGGGTCGGGATTTCCCCATCTCTGAGTGACGTTAGTGGGGACAACTTAGGGGTAAAACTGGATCACGAGTGTGGATTCATGTCTTCAGACAAGGATGTTAAACAATGAAGTTTTTTTTTGTTGAGTTTTTGACGAGTTCAATTTTCTCTGGCGTTTTCTCCCCTCTCATTGAGCCTCATTCTGCACTTGCTGATCGACATTACCCACTAAATCTTGCATCACCGGACAAGATGCATGACCGAACCTACTTAGTGGTGGCAAGACCAACCACTGTGCAAGAATTGTGTAACACAGTGATTGAAGCAAACACCCTCAAAGCGATGAGTTCAATCACGTTCGCGGTACCTTTAGTTGACGATTTCGACCCAGTGAAGTTAAAGGACTAGAAGGTGCTAGCAGAATTCACACCTGTCCACAAGATGTGGACTAGAGTAGGTGAATCATGGGAGCTGCGGCGTCCGCCGTCCAGATTCCGTGTTTATCACAAACTCGGCTTGCCATCGTCGAGACTGTTTACTCGGAAGATTGGAGGCAACATGACGGTGCAATTCAAAGGACACCTAGCTGGTGCTCCCGTGAACGTACTTGCTGACACTGGAGGAGACGACTCTTTTTTCAGGCTTGGCCTACCTCACAGGTTGGTCGTAAGTACGAGCCATGGAATGGCGCACTTATTGTCGGTGAAAACCGTACAGTACCCATGATTCGTACTTGTAAAGCGATGTATGTATTCAAGGGTACACACAGAGTGTCACGTTGAAGGTACTCAACCTTCTTGACCCGTTTGACGTGATTCTAGGCGATCCCTGGATCTGTGAAAACAAGGTTATAATGTGCTTTGAATCAAAGCGTTTGATCCTCTGAAAAGGACAGCATCGCTTTACGTTGATTCCGAGTAAGAATAATCACCCACCCGACTTAAAGTCCATACCAGCTTGTCTACGATGCAAGTCACGAGACGTATTCGACAAGGTTGTCGATACTTCTTGGCCCAGCTATAAAAAGTGGAGTACAACGTGAAGGAAGACACACCACAAGAGATAAAATTCCTATTGGCGGAGTTCTCTGATGTATTCCAAGACCCATTAGCTGGACTTCCACCAGAAAGACACATGGGCCACACGATTCCACTGCAACCGGAGGCGACTCCTCCGTTCAGACCCATGTATTGCCTTAGTCCAGCAGAAAGACGAGAGGCCAAATGCCAAATCAAAGAGTACCTTGCAAAAGGATGGATTGAGCCAAGTAGCTCGCCGTACGGTGTGCCGATCCTGTTTGTGAACAAAAATGATGGTGGTTTACGCATGTGCATGGATTACCGGGCGTTGAACAAGCTAACGGTGAAAAATTGATTCCCCTTACCGCGGATTGAGGACCTTTTTTTACCAACTCCAAGCGGTGAAAGTATTCTCATCCTTGGATTTGTCCCAAGGGTACCATAAAATCCGCATCATGGAAGATGATGTTCCCAAAACTCTGTTTTGAACGCACATGGGACACTATCTGTTCCGGGTGTTATGCTTTGGCCTAATGAACGCTCCGGCTACCTTCCAAGGAGAAATGAACTGAACGTTCGCCAAACAACTCGGTCATTTTGTCTTGGTTTACCTGGACAACATCCTGCTTTTCTCCAAGTCAATGAAAGAGTACATAGAACATCTACGCAAAGTCCTCGCCATCCTTCAGGAACACAAGCTCTGTACGAAAGTGAGTTAGTGCAAGTTTGCACAAGATGAACTCAAATACCTTGCACACATCGTCGGCAAGGACAGCATGTGTGTCGACCCACAAAAGGTCTAAGCCGTTGTAGTCTGGCCACGCACTAAAAATGTGGGGCCGATTCGGTCTTTCCTCGGCCTTGCAAACTATTTCCGACGGTTCATAGAAGGGTATTTGACCCTAGTAGCACCGCTTACCAGGCTCACGTGAAAAGACGTACACTAGGAATGGACGTCTGATTACAAGAACACTTTTCTCAAAGTCAAAGAGCTTCTATCCACAGTGCCCATCCTAGCTCTTCCGGATTCATCGCAACCGTGGGAGGTTCGATGTGATGCGTCTGTAGAAGGACTCGGAGCCGTCCTCATGCAGAACGGTCACCCAGTTCCGTATGAGAGCCGGAAGCTCATCCCTGAGAAAACACGGTACACAACTGGAGATCAAGTGTTCTTTGTGGTAGTACACGCTTTCAAGATGTGGCGTTGCTACCTCGAGGTTGCTGAAGGGGGTGTGATGGTCATGACCAACCATAATCCACTGGTACTTTTCCAAACGCAACCGAACCTGTCAAGACGACAGGTGCGTTGGAGTGAACACCTGCATCGATTCTTGTTCACATGGGAATATTGGCCATGACACATCAATTTGACCGATCCACTAAGCCAACAATCTGTGGAAGTTAAGGAAACCACCAAGGTTGGTGGGTGTTTTATGGCCATTTCAACAGCAACAGTACAATCACCAGATCCCCCTGCATCTCTGCGGCAACCACCATGAGAGATTATCCATTACAACGGTTTTGTAAGCATGATCCGGATGGGATAATGTGTGGATTCTTGGTTTCAAGACTCTCAAAATCTGGACAAGCAGGGCTTGGTGGAGGTTGCAAGAATCTTCTAGCATGGAGAACAAGTTGTTGTACCAAAATCTAGAGGCCTTCGAGCAAAAACATCTCCCAGTTCCACGACTCGCCGGTCGCACGTCATGTGAGACCTCGAAAAACCAGACAAGCACTCTCGGACCACTATTGGTGGCCAGGATGGAGTGTCGATGTCCACAAATATTTCATGACATGTGATCCATGTCTTCGGAATAAGGTTTGTAACAAAAAGCCTGCTGGACTCCTCCAACAGCCTCCCATTCTTGGGACTCCATGGGAGTGCGTCAGCATGGACTTCATTACAGGTCTTCCAGACACGGCCCGTTGCAATGATGCAGTACTAGTGGTTGTGGATCTTGTGATGAAGATGTCACACTTTATTCCTTCAACCACTGATGTGAACGCAGAGGCGACCGCTCGTCTCTCCTTTGAGGGTGTTGTAAAGTACCATGGCTTGCCGTTGAGCATTATCTCTGATTGAGATCAAAATTTTTCTACTAAGTTCTGGCAAAAGATGCACAAGTACTTTGGAAGTGAGTTACAAATGTCGACAATATTTCACCCTCAAACTGACGGACAAACAGAGCGCATGAATCGCACTCTGGAATAAATGCTCCGCATGTACGTGGATCCTGCCATGCATGACTGGGAAAAATTCCTAGCACCGACAGAGTTTGCGGTGAATGACTCGGTGAACGAGTCTACACAGTTTACACCATTTGTGTTGAACAGTGGTCGGCATCCAGTGGTGTCCTCTTCATGGGTGAAGAGCAGGAGTATAGGAGGACAGGTTCCTTTTGCTCCAGCCTTTACCGAGCGCATAGACTCCTTGTTATAGGAGCCGAAGGGTCACCTTCAAGCTTCTGGGCAAAGACAAAAGGCATATGCCGACAAAGTTCGCCGTGAGGTCTCATTTGACATCGGTGACAAACTCCTGGTTAGCACTAGGAATCTTCGGCTTAAGTCACCAGGGGCACACAAACTTCTACCAAAGTGGATTGGGCCGTTTCCCATTGTGGCACGCATCAGGCCAGTGGTGTACCGATTGTTACTTCCGCCGGGTATGAAAAGACATGACGTGTTTCATGTGAGCCTGCTGGCCCCATACACTGCAGACGAAACCGTTCAGCCACCGCCAGCAGTCCTTGCTACCGACAGCCAATACGAGGTCCTTCGCCTACTCCAACACCGAGAGCGTACTCTTCGGTCGCGATTGCTAGGGAGTACCTTGTTCATTGGGCCAGTTGTGGACCTGAACATAACTCATGGGAGCTCGAATCTCGGTTGCCCACAGGGGTGGTCAACAAGTACTCGAGTGAGCTTGCAGCTCGCACAGATCAACGCGCGGCAGGAGGTACCACCTGAACGCGGAAAAATTGAACAACATTCCCACAGGACAACATTCATGGACAATGACCATAGGAGGTTGGGGAGGCCCAACATGGTTGTCGCACGGACGCTCCAACCTAAAGGGGGGAGGTCGCTAGCCGTACTGACTGAAAAGCTACAGATTAGGTCCAAGTGCCATGCACATGTTCATGTTTAGCTGGTGATTGAAATCATTAATTCTCTTTCACAATGTTGACAACTTACTATCTGGTATTCTCACTTGTTGGTCATGAACCAGGACGGTTCTTAATAAGTGGGGAGGAATGCAGCGGGAGGGCCGGTTTTGTCCTCCCACCTTGCTTTAGCGAGGGGGTGGCCGTGAGCCACCCCTCGCTATTGCGAGGATTGGCCAGTGGCCAGCCACCCGCTGGCTATCGGGCAGTCGGCGACCGGCCAGCTGGGTGGCTGGTGGCCGGTCAAGTGGCCGACCGGCCACCCGCCGGCGAGCCAGCAGCCGCCGATCGAGGTGGTGGCTCAATCGGTGACCAAGTGGCCGTGAAGCATTGAGGGTCGAGGCCTGTGACCTCGTGCCCTTGCCTTCGCTCGCCCTCCTCGCTCGCGAGAACAAGCGAGCACAAGGGATAGAACAAGAGCGAGGAGCGAGGAGCGCACAACAAACGTTGGCGCGAAATCACCGATTGTGCCTCGCACGCGACATTTTCGCGCCGATGTGTTAAAACAACAATTTGAGTTTGTTTAGGATGAATTGGGAGTTTCTAAAGCAGAAAACTCATGCGAATGCACGAGTTCAAGGTAAAAACCCCCAGTTTGGGTCCCAAAAACCAGGGATAAGGTTAAAAACAAAAATGGACCTCCGAAGACTCGAAATGTTTGAGTCTCCTTGCTCTAGGCCGTTGATGACGTTTGCCCCTCTGTCCTGCAAAGGGGGTAAACCCCTGACGCGGACTGAGAACTCCATTCTGCAAACTCCGATGACGACTTCAAAGCAGGAGCTGGAGACTCGACCCGTTACACAGAGTAAATATACAAGAGCTCGTGCCGTACAGTAGAGACGCAATACCAGTAGTAGTGAGTGGGAGCAACGGCAGCAACCCATAGCAGTAGCGGCAGACCTTGGAGGGACCTACCACGACTACGTTGCAGTGGAGCGGTGGAGGTAATGGAGACAACGGTGAAGGTTGCAAGCAACAGCGGCCATAGCAGCAGCAACGGCGGGACGCACCTGCAGGGAGAGCGGCTATGGGCAGTAGTCAATATAGCAACAACAGCGGGTGGCAGGAGGAGCCGTTTCTGGCTACAAGGCTAAACAAAAAGAAAAGAGAAGCACCTCACAGCAGCAGCTTGCGGCAGCGGCTGCAAGTAGTGGCAACGCGTAGCGGTAGCAGCAGGTTGTAGGAGCGTTGCTTGTAGCAGCCACGAGTTGCAACAGTTCCGTAGCAGATGCCATACAAACTGGTGTAGAATCAGCAGACAACAACCACAATAGCAGCACGGTCGTAACGGCTACTGCCTGCCGTCGCTACTACGACTGACGCCTAGGCTGACGATGGAAACCGCTATAGCAGCAACCACCGCGAGAGTGGTTGCAGTAGCATCAGTAGCCAAGGTAGCCTTAGGCCACAACCGTCGGTTGACAACGGCACCCGGTGCAACATCAGCGAGCACCAAAGGAGACTCTATGTGGCACATTGCATTTTTTGAGTGATAGCAACATCGCAATTGCGGAGTAGTCGCATAGCAAGGCACAAATAACATGGTGGTGGCCGTCCTCATGAGGAAGTTACAACACATCTGAGAGATTGTGCTTCAATCGCGCACCTGCCCTTGTGGCCTTGTGACAGCGGGAGCAAGTCCCATGTGCACTCACCCACGTGAGCTCCGGAGATGAGTAGACTGGTGTGGCAGGGAGCGCAACTGGCACCGTGGTTGGCATCGGCTCTGCATACGTCATAGGTGCCGCGTCCATAGTGCAGTTTCAATCGTGGCATACACTCTAGGCGTCTAACGGATTTTCCTACTACTACTATGGGGATCGGCACCATGGATGGTGCCAGTGTTGCCAGCGTCCTGGGTGGTGGCGATCCTGGGTGATCGCCTTGGATACGGTCCCGTCCTTTGGTGTTACCACCCGACTCAGAGATGTTGTCAGCCAATACCGTGGCACCTCTAATTAGAGCCATGGCGGTGTTGTACCCCGAGCTCCAATGTCTAAAGTGAATGGTGCAACAACTCACAGACCATGGAGTCTGTGAGTGGGCTGTTTTCTCCATGCAACTGCAGACAACCCTGTCTCCCTCCTTGCCATCCTCACCTCCAACATTGTTGTCACCGGACGGTGCCTCGCCACCCGACCTCATCTCCACATCCATTGCCTTCCGCTCTCTCCTGGAGTCAGTCAGAGTCATCCCGACGTCCGACCCCATCGCTCTCTTAGCCGTCCCTTCTGCCGACACCCCTCGTGCACGTACTCACTGCATTAGACATCAGATGGCATGACTGATTAGACATGCCCAGCCAGCAATAGTGTCGATAGCAGCAGCAGCAGTAGTGACGGACGTCGTTGAGGAGGAGATTCCCTTGTCGTTGGTGGCAGGATTGGTATGTCATCCCCTCTTACTTTCTACCAGTGTGTCAGTCATGGGCGGGATGGAGTGTTCACCGACGACTACCGTGGAGCCGAGGACTGACTTTGCAGACGGAGGCACACAATGAACTCATCTCCAGTATCTGGAGGAGACAGATGCTTCTGCTATGGGGGAGGACTATTCGTCTGAGGAAGAGTGGTCTGACGTTGAGTCAGCTTCAGAGATCGAGTTGGAGACTACAAACGACGTGGCGGAGGGAGTGGGAGAGGAAGCAGAGGTCCTTGATACCTTGACGATGGCCGGGACTATAGGAGTTGTTATGGCGGTGGCTAGAGTTGCAGCAGAGCCGTCTTCCTTGTTTTGGGTCGCGGGATTGGTGGGCCATCCTCTCTTGGTTTTTGCCAGTCCATCGCCCGGTGGTGCGGTGGAGTGCTCACCGACGACAACTGGACAGCATAGGATTGATGTGCCAGATAGTGCTGTACGGCGGGAGTAGGTGGCTGACCGCCAGGAGGGGGCAGACGTCCCTTGTGAGGACGACGAGTCATACATGGGGTATTGGTCAGACATGAAGTCGCTGACAGAGTGCCAGAGGCCCAGTGTGCTGCCGTATTTGTAGTAGCTGTAACACGAGCGTAGGATGACCCTTCTGCAACGACAAATGTCCGTGCGTGCGATACGTCAGCGGTGCCTGATGAGCTTGCAATAGCCACTAGAGAGGACGCAGAGCGTGCTGTGGATCTCTGGCTCATGGGTGCCTTGATGAGCGTTGCTAACACCATGGGGATTCCAATGGAAGACACAGTTTTAGTTCCAGTGCACGAGCGCCTGCGCTCTGCGATGGACGCTCAGGAGGCAACCGTGGCTAGAGCGGAGGCGTATGTGCAGAGTCTCGTGGCCGAGCTGTGGCTGGCCAGCAGCCGCAGTTACATCACGGATATTCCAGCATGACAGGTTGTCGTGGAGTGTGTGGACGATGTACACAGGCATCTTGAGGCAACTATGTGATCTCTACAGCATGCATGTCTGGCACAGGCGGATCTTGAGCCGTAGGTGGATGATGGGCTGCGAACCAAAGGTCGAGGAGCACCACGACAGTGACTGGACCTTTGATGACCGCGACGTCACCGCGGATGTACTTGTACCTACTCATTCCGACGTCTAGCCAGCAGCTGACTGCCGAGGGTCGGGTGTCTCATGAGCAATAGGTGCCTTCGCAGCAGCCGTTCCTACCGCCCCAGACGACTTACATGGTGACTCACTATATTGCGCTCACGCCCTACCAACAGCGCATGGCCCAGCGGCACTTGAGTTGACGACTGAAGTAGAGGATGTCAACTTGTGCGACAAGCAGGCGTAGCTGCACTCCTTCCCACAGGGTGAGACCGCGAGGCTGAAGGAGGCTGTGGCTCGTCCCGATGTGCACACAATCGAGGTCCACCATCAGGTTCATTCTGCGGTTGACCGCCTACATGCCGCAGATGCAGCTAGCTGGTCGGCTGCCGCGTCAGAGCTCATTGAGCTCCACATGCGCCTTGACACTGTGGAGGCTGCGAGGCAATGTGGAGCTCAACAGTTGGAGGCCATACAATAGGTGATTGTTTTGGAGGAGGCCGTCAGCGTTGCACCAGTCACATCAGCAAGTGACGACAGTAGTGAAAACAACGACAACAACGATGACAATAGCCAGGACATCACTCCGGGGTGAGGCTCTATGCGAGCACATCCCACCAGCATCGTTGTCACCCTTACTATGGGAACGTGGCCATGGGAGATCCGTGGTCCCTCCTCAAGGATTGTGTTGGGAGCAGCCATCAGCTTTGTTCGTGTTGTTAGCCTCTACAACCCAAGGGGGGTATTGGTGTGTGGGCTTCAACTTGAAACCCTCATGAGGATAGCGTGCTTAGCTTGGATTTGGCTTGATGTTCTACTCAAGGCTGTGCTGGTCAAGACCCGTGTACCTGGTGAGGTCTACCAGTGTGATATTGAGAACCATCGCCTCCATGTGTTATGTATGATCCATGCATGGTGTGGTCGAGACCTGAACACCCGAAGACATTTTCCGGGGTCACGAGGAGACCTTGTTTCTTTGCATCTCTTGCATGGTGTTTGAAACAAAGGTGTGTGATTGAATTCTTGCATGGTCAAGACCCGGGAACTTGGTGCGATGCACCATTGTCACGAGGAGACGCTCTGGTATGCTTGACTGATGCTCGCCATGATTGGTTGCCTGAGTCATCCTGCCCTGTCTTTGCTCATCCATCATGGTGTTGATGAATGTGTCAGCCAGGGGGAGTGCTGGTGTGTGTGGCCTCTACCCGTCACGAGCCATGGCCGTGGCAGCTACGGGTGCACCCTGAGCTCATGGTGAGCGGCGGCCGTACTGGAGATCGTGAAGACCCAACGGGACTCCAGATCATCCATGGACCTATCCAGCAGCTAAGGCATGACACAACCCTGATGCGGACCGAGGAGACACCGGCGCATGAGCATGTGGTGGACCACCCACTCGGAGTTGACCGACGATTGCCCCAGCGTCATGGATGCTGTCTCGGACCTTGTGCAGTTTTTCTGCAGCCTATAGGGTTTTACTGGTGGACTGGCCGTGGACCTGATTTGCATGTTTTGCATTGTGTGTCCACCGTTTGATGCCAGATGCATGCATGTGACCAGTCATAGCGTCCGGCCTGAGATCCTGCACGTTCAGGTTCTAACGACGTAGCATTCTGATTTGTCTACGCAGAGTTACGACCAAAACATTGTTTTGGGCCGGATTTAGGACAGACCTTGCACTGCCGCGTGTGACACCCGTCGTGCGCCGTGGCAGGTGTTTATGCTGTGGGCCTTCATTGGCTATCAGTCTCTGTATGTGTTTTATTTTATGGAAGCACATTTGAAACTGTTTGTGTCGTCTAGCCAAGCCCTTGCGATTACGTGTCTGACCTGTGTTGACGCCGCGAGTTGACTGAGTGCTGACGTCCAGTGGCAAGCGTGCTAGGAAGCTTCCTGGAATTTCTATGTCCACATAGACGCTGTCACTGTAGGTGAACAAGCTGACTTGACACTCAAGGTGCACACATGGTAGACCATCCATTTGTGGCGTCTCTGCCAAGTGCAAGATTGGCGCCAGTAGCATCATGATCTGTTGTGCTTGATTGCATAATCATTGGTTTGAGCTTAATGTGCTTAACATCTGCTTAGCAAACATTGGACCAAGGGAGTCACACTAGGGGAGACATGCATCCACATACATTTTTGGCCAATGTGGCTATTTGTGTTTCTTGTATGCATGCGTGCTTAGGATTGTTGAAGTGCTACACCAGGTTGCTCATCCTACGGGACCACACGGTTGGAGAGAAACCACCCGCGGCACGCTGCCGACCTTTTGGGTTCGATCCTGGAATGGCAGCCGGGCCCCACATGAAACGTTTTGCATGGGGTGGCCTGGTCGACTAGTTGCTAACGCTTTGCTCTTCACTCACTCCTTTTTTTGTTGACTCCCGGTTATCTTTCAAGTTTCTAAGTGTTTTGAGCTTGCTGCATCCATCGCATTAGTGTGCACCACTTGCTTCAATTCTTGCTAAGCATTTTACGCTAGTAATCCATTGCTACATAATGGTACGAGAGCAAGGAGATTTACATCTCCACACAACGCGAGAGGTCTCCTTCTCCCTCCATTCGTGATCTGGGCCAACTCATTGCCGTGGCTACTAGTCACCTTAGCAACTACATACTTTGCTTATGCGAAAGTGAGTATGCTCACACCACACATCTCACACTTGAAAGGACATTGGTGTTCACCACTTTCTTCAGTGCTTGCCAAGAGTTCTATGCTAGTAAGCCTTTGCCGCCTACTGGTATCAGATCAAGGAGACTGACATCTCCACCCAACGGGAGAGGTCTCTTCCTCCCCCCATTTGCAATCTGGGCCAACTCACTGCCACGACTACTACTCACCTTAGCAGCTACATGCTATGTTTTTGTGAAAGTGAACACGTGCACACCACACAACTCACACTTAATTGGGCTGCTGATTTTCCTTGCCGCGGACATCACCTCAGCTGCGATCTTGGCATTGTATCATAGCTCACATCTTGGCTGCCGCACGCCCTCGTGCATCTGCACCCACATGCCAGGTATAGCAACCGCATTAGTTGTGATGCTCGTGACGCTTCCCATCCACGTCTTGACGCCTACTCACCTTATGCCAATGTGCATTTGCATTCATGGACCAGGTGCAACCATCACATCTATTGTAACAGTTTGAACTTGTACCAATGAACCCATCTCCTGCACTCCTCGGTGCATCTGTACTCAGGTCCGCGTGCATTTCTGTTCCTACCCACCTGGGCATCTTCCCTTGGTGCCACATCTGTCATGGCATTA
>SZWC01014035.1:26694-37490 GCA_023375785.1 Penium margaritaceum
TCGATGAAATGTATCAAGGAGTGTAACAGGGAAACAAAGTATGTTTGGACATGTGTATCAGCAAATACGTACCTTCATCCGTATACACTAATGTAGAAGAAGGCTTCTCTAGATACAATCTCCAATAAACCACCCTAGTACACTTCCAAGTGGAAGAAGGGGAGAAGGGGAGGCAGACTCGAGTAGTACCACATCGATGACACGATGGAAAGTTAGTGGAAGGAATGTAAGGCTTTGTCTAGCCCATCGAGTGTCAGACTATCCCGCAAACATGGTAACCATCCACGTCACGCCTGTGCAGAATGAAGTAAAAGATAGGCAAGGATTCAATACTACACAAATAGCACAAAATGAACAATGTGCACAATGTATACATCATTTGAAGCAAAGGTATGATTAAGTAGTTTCAAGACATGATATACGTTAAAGTAACTTTTGTGATGCATTCAGTGAACCCTATTGTGAAGAAACGCCATGGAAGTTCAGGTGTTCATGTACACATGACTATGTATGAACTTGAGTAGAACAGGTAACTTCCTAGAAACATTGTCCATTTCTAGCTTTCTTTCATGGAAGGATCCTCACCATATGTTCTCTCTCATACACAAATTAGCAAGTGTATTGATTTGGGGTGATTGATCATAAATGTACTGAGCTTTCATTTTGTCATTGAGAGATTCTCATTGTGGTCATCCATTGGTCCAGTGCATTGGGAACTCTTTGAATTGTCCAATGACTGTGTGCTACCGAATATCCGCAAAATGTATGTGTACAATATGTTTGCGAGCTCAACTGCATTAACATGTTTTCAGCCCACATGTGCAGTGTTCAACAATTGGCCGAAGAGAAACCTATGGTCAGCCCACGTTTGCGATAATCTCATGGAACAAGAGTGCAAGGGCGCGACAAGTAACAGTCACCAAGCTATCGCTTAGATCCAGTTCACTCTTCAAACTTGATGGTTTGCACTGTCCACGTTTGCACAAGTGGGGCCTGTGCAACACATGAAACATCATTGTAGAGGCATGTTTTCTTGCCATAGCTACGGGTTGTTGAACACACGGACATGGCTACCGACGGCGACAGGAATGAGGTTCCGAATGGGCTGTGCCAATGGGACCAAGTTGGGGCGTGGGGCGAAGACAAAGCATTCCAAGAATCACCCCTGTAGCATCTGAGTCAAGCCGCAGCTGCATTGGCTTCCGTAAAGGTGGAATTTGATGATTGGATTATGTGGAATGGTATGCCAGCATGGATGTCTATTACTCCTGAACCAGAGACCATGGTGTGGATCCTGGGTAGGCGCACACCATCTATGCGTCTGCCAAAAACTCCAGATCCCGGGGATCCTTGGCTGTACACAACCTCCTAGCCCTTAATGTAGGTGGAAGTGGGTATTTGTAATGTTTATTTCTCAATTTATTGAAGATGTATCCAATGTGTCCCACCTCACCTTTTTTATAGTAGTAGGTGTGTCTGCTATTCATTTCTCAAATGATTGAAGATATTCCCAGCATATTGAACCTCACTCTTTTCATAGATGTGGGTACATGTAATGTTATTTTCCTCAAACGATTAGAGCTGTATTCAATGTGTCCTACCTCACTGCTTCGATGATCCTCACTGCCAATCAACGCATGTGTGACCTTCCCTATACCCACATCCATGATGTCACTGCCTACAATGGCAAGTAGATTAGTGTGGAATAATCATAGTTTGAAATATACAACATGTGTCCAAACACTGTAGTGAAGTGTTTCACTTGGTAGGTTGATGAAATTGACTTAGAACATGTTCAATATGACCTACAACAATTCTGAATGCCATGTTCAACCAAACACTGCATATGTGGAGCACTAATGTCATTACATTACACGATGCCATGTATTCATGTTACATGCTGCTGTACTACACTATGAAGACATGTAATGTGTGCAGACATAGTAACACAATCATCTAGTATCTAGTATTGATGACTAATGCTCAATGAATGAAGTTAATAGAATCATAGACATGTGAAGCTGAAACTCATTGACAAGTTATGCGGAAAACATCTTTCAATACATCAAATCAAGTAAAAAAGTGGTGCTAGGTCACATGAGCTAATCCACACCTGAACGTACACGGATAAGCAGTGCACAAAACAAACGACCTCACAAGCAGGACACTTTATCCCTGCACTTAACTCCCCACATGCATCATGGAACTCTTCTCCATAGGAGGACGCACATATGCCAGTGCATGAATTGGCCACTTTACATATGGCCCTTTCTCTGTCTCTCTCCCCTAGGTTGAGGTTAGCCATCTTGCAACTGATTGAATCTCCATTTGTCTTTGCACCACAAGTATATTGGGCCACATGTGATCTGACACTATGCCGGCACTCTAATCCTTGGTTTCTGCCTGACCATGATCTTCTCCAGCACATGGATCTGCCTCACCTGCACACAAGTCACAAACAAGACACACAATGGTTCAAACTAATAAATACACCTAAACCTGGCAATGGACATGTCAGAAGCAGAGGAGAAAAGCATTACCTGTAGTCAGATAGAGTGTCCTGTGCGCATGCACTTGCGTTGCACCAGCTTCTCGTCCTCGGATGAGTCTGAGGACAAGGAGCTGTCTGCTGTCTCCCACTCCTCAGACTCCAATGTCATGTAGTTGGAGGCCTGGTACTCCTCGGATCAGTCAGAGGCGGACGTGCCATCGTCTGTAGTGTCCTATGCTGCTGCCTGGGGAGTCCCAGGGTCTTCAACCTGGGAGGAAAACATGGATTCTGCTACATCATCTGCTCTCACAGTTACGGGGTCTGCTACATCACCTACTGTAGTAGTTTCTACTGTTACATGATCTGCTGCAGCAGTTCCTGCTATTGCATCACATGCAGCAGCAATGATGGCCACTACATTGATTGCTATACCAGTTCCTGCTGTTGCTGCTGCTTTTGGGATATAGCCATCTGTCACGCGCTCAATGTTGTACACAACACCCGAGTCAGGTGCATCGCCATGACCTGCTGCTGGAGTTCTGCTGCCATGACCGCTTGGCGGATGTCCAGCCAGCCCACACTGGCTGCAAATGCGCTCCATCTTTCGACGCTCATAGCAGTCCTCGCACTTGGACATTGGTCGCCCAGCACCCCACTTCTTGCCTTTCTCAGCGTCCTGTATCTTGCGTAGATTGACCCCCAGCATCAGGGTGGCGGTAGGTCCTCTTCCACGCCATCTGAGTGAGGTGTATGTCAACATACATATCCGGGCTCACTACTACACCCACCAGTAGGCTGATCCTGTGTTGGCATAGATAGCAGTACTCAGCCCACATGCCGTAGCTACACTTCTTCATGTTGCTATCCACCTGATGGCCAGAAAGGCTCTTTGGCCCCAAGAAGGTTTGATGAAACAGATCTTTCTTGTCCATCTCTGTGCACGTAACTGTCTGGGGATCCACCCTATTGAGCTGCAAGCTGTATAGTCCATAAGAATCCATTTCTACACAGGGACACCAACAAAAGGACGGATGCAAAACTGAAAACAAACTTTTCTACAGGAACCTCGGCGATGTACGCAAGGAATAGTGACCAAGACAATGCCTTCTCTCCCATGAGATTATCCTGGGCCATCATTTTGACATGGTAGACAACCAAGTAGTGCACCTTCTTGCTTGTGCAAGCCTTGATAATGTGCTGCAGGGCCTTGGTGTTGGTTGAGGGCTTATTCTTGGCGGTTTCCTCAATGTGGCGTAGAAACCATGCATTACGACTCGCCTGGTTACCCGTCTTGGTGTTGGGGGTGCACTTGTGCCCGTAAACGCACTCAATGACGATGATATTGCTATACTTGCACTGGTAGCACACCTTCAGCCATGCACAGCCGGTGGTCTTCCACTGACCACCGTGGACCTCAAGTCACGTTGGCTCCCTACGAATCCAGGACAGTGGCATGCTGCGGTCCACAGAAAAATCTGGAAGGCTTGGCCACCCGGTGTTGAACAGGACAGGAGGAGGGTGAAACTGGAGGAGAGAGGGTGGAGGAGAGAGGATGAGAGTGGTGGTGGGAGTTAGTCGACCGAGAGCCAGGTGGCTCTTGGTTTTTTTGAGGGGCGACGCCGAGAGTTAGCCGCGGGACCAACTTTGGCTCTCGGTGATGTGAGAGGGAGGGAGCTCTCGAGAGCTGTGAGGGGGAAGGGCTCTCGGGAGCTGTGAGGGGGGATCGAGGCGAGGAACTTAGACTAGAGAGGAGATCGAGGCAAAAAGTTGAATACTTTTTGGAAAAGAATGAGCGGAACGAGCGAGCCACGCTGACCCCTACCGTATCGCGTGGCTCAGCTTGCGTGGTTTGCCACCCAGCATGGCGAGCCACATACAATGAATATGACTCAATTCAGATTAAAACAGCAAGTGCAACCTCAGAAAGACACAGACTCCCTATCCTACTTTGTAAAAGGAAGGAGCATGCAAAGTAGGCCATAACACACACAAAAAAGTAGGACTAATCTAGGTGTGCTATCAATGTTTGCTACTTTAACATGATAGCGCAAGCGAGGGTAGGTAGTGCAAGTGAAATGCTTGAACACCACAACACAAGCGGCAACAACGAGAGGGAGATGGCTGGGAGAAACGAGGCGCACGCCACCAGTATGGAGAAGAAGTGCACAAGGGAGACACCAGCCACATCCCAATGCGTGAGGTCAGACGAGGACACCTACGCGCACGCCCCCTAATACACCCAGCTAAAGTACCGTGGGAGCACCGGCACAGGCGCACACCGCTGGAGGGATCCCACCAGAAACACTCCACCAGAAGTACCCTTCCATCATCATCAATCCAGAAGCACATGTCCAGAAGCGTCACATCCACGAGTACCCAGGAGGAACACCACTCCAGGAGCACTCCATCAGAAGTACCCCTCCATCAGCAACAATCCAGAAGCACTCATCCAGAAGCGCCGCATCCACGAGTACCCCACAAGAAGTACCACTCTAAGAGTACCCATCCAAAAGCACCCTGCTAGAAGCACCCAGACTGTGCAACCTGTCAGAAGTGCCGCACTGCTAGGAGCGCCAGACCGTCAGGAGCGGTAATCGAGAAGCACCTAGTGAGGATGGAAGGGGGGGGGCTCTATAGTAGAGAGTCAAGGGCCTGCACACCATCACCCAAGAGGCACACGATGACAGAGACACACACAAGACACAAGAGGAGGGGCAAAATAGGGGGGAACGGGACAAGAGACTGGACAGAGACGGCTGGGAGACACCAGACCGGCGGCAAGTGGCAGCAAGTACGGATGAACCTGCAAAGGAAAAACACCTGGAGGGAAGAAGACCAGGGCAAGGGGAGAAATAGAGATGCAACATATGAGCGGTCATCAAGGAGAGGACCAATCGACGCAGGCAAGTGACACATGAAGAAAGGGAGAGGGTCAGTCTAACGGTGGGAGGGTATGAAGACCAACAGCAGTGATGCACAAAGCGAAGGCAGGCTGGTGAAGGGCCTTCATGAGGAAGTCTGTGAGCTGGAACTCGACAGAGATGAACCAAAGAGTGACATCACCCGCTGCGACAATGTCACGCACGTAGTGGTGCTTAACATTGATATGCTTGGTATGACAATAAAGTGCACCGGCATTCTTGGCAATGGCCAACCCACTCTCATTGTCTATGTGGAGGGGCATAGCCGGGGTGGGGAAGCGATGTGCACTGAGAAGGCAACGGAGCCACAGTGCCTCAGCAGCAGCACCACCCAAAACCATATACTCAGCCTCCCCAGTGCTGTGAGAGTCACAACCCTGCTTCCCGTTGCACCAGGAGAAGGCAAAAGGGCCAAGGAGGAAGACAAAGTTGCTGCGGCTGCGAGCGCTTGGATCGCAGGCATAGTCACTATCGGCGTAGCCCTCCAGGAGGGGCATGCCAGACCTAGCCAGGAAGACAAGTCCGGCTTGGTCAGAACCAAGGATGTAGCGAAGGAAGTACGCGGCCGCGTGGAGATGAGCCGTGCGAGGTTCGCGGGCGTACTGGACGAGGACATTCACTGCATAGGCGATGTCCAGGCGAGTGGTTCCAGCCAGGATCATGAGCGCACCAATGATGGTCTGAAAGGTGGCCGCAGACTCCAACGTACCTGCCTAAGTGTCATGGGCTACATGAAGGGCGAGCTGGGTGCCTGGTGGCATTGGTGATGAGGCAGCGGAGAGTGGGCAAGAGAGGTCCACAATGGAGGTGAAGCAGTCTGCGAGGGTCTTGACATAGCACTCCTAATGACTCAATAGACAGCCGGGGAGGCGCTCAATCTGCATGTCTAGGAACATGGTTATGAATCCAGGGTCCTTCATGCGGCATGCCGAGGAGAGGAGACCCTTTGCCTCTGAGATGGCGGAGGAGGAAGAAGAGGTGATGAGGAGGTCATGCACATACACCAGAATGAAGGCAGGGAAGAGAGTCATGCCAGCGACGAAGAGAGAGGGGTCGGCCTGACTGGGACGAAAACCACCGTGCACAAGGGTGGACGAGGGTTTCTCATTCCAACAACGAGGAGACTATCCGTAGAGTGCACGACGGAGGCGGCAGACCCGTCCGGAACCATTAGAGAAGTCGAGAGGCTGGACCATGTACAACTCCTCCTCTAGGCGACCATGAAGGAACACATTGTTCACGTCCATCTGGTGAAGCTCCCACTGAAAGTAAGCCGCAGCACAGATGATGACGTGACTCATCGTAAGACGGCGAACAGGGGCGTAAGTGTGAGTAAAGTCGACCTCGAGAACTTGGGATTAGCCCTTGGCGGTGAGACGAGCCTTGCACCGATGCGAGTGGGCAGAGTAAGAGAGTGCAACAAGTGCTATAGCATCGACCGCGTGGGCAGAGACATAGTGAGGGCCAAGAACCTAATAGAGGCCTTTGCCAAGGGGGCGACGACTGCGAAGGACAACACGACAACTAGCGCGATCCGTGACTGCAACACGACCAAGGGCATAAGTGGTAGAGGAACCGTATGAATCGAGTGCCGGAACAGAAAACAAAGAGAAGTCAAGGGAAGGAACATAGAGAACAGAGGACAGAGATAGGTCACCGGCAGGAGACCTTACGCAGACAGTGCCAACACCAAGGACATGCAATGGTGCACCGTCACCAGTGAAAATGGCTGTGATGACAGATACAAGATTGAAGGTCATGAAGAGCTTACGGACAGGGCACATGTGATTGGTGGCGGCTCCGTCAACAATCCAAGATGGGGAGGCGACACGCTCAGTACCGGAGAGAAGGCAATAGGCAGACGTGCGAGGAGGTACGCCCTCTCATGGTGGAATCAATGGTGAGAGAGGAGCAGACTATGGTGAAGAGGCAAGGGTAGCAATGGAATCAAACAAGGGAAAAGTACCAATGGGCGGAGGACCGCTAAGAACACCCTCCGCGAGAACGCAACGAATCAAGGCGAGGATGACATCCTCAGTGAGAGGAGGAGCAGCGGCGGCAAGGGGCGCGGTGTCAGGAAGAGAGCCGCGTGGTGCGGCCTCGACGTTGGTCTGATAGCCTCTAGTGGATCACGTCTACTGTTTTGGGCGAATCTGAGACTGAGCGTGAGCTTTCTGGTCCCCTCACGCTATGTGAGCAGGAATTTAGAGACAGTCAGTTTGTGAAGGGAATAACGTCGTTTTGCGTTATATTTTGAACATAGACATGATCACAACATTTATAGGGCTAGTCATGAGCTTTCTAACGCACAAAACCGCGTGCGATTCGGCCATGCGTAGCCCAAGTTATGCTTGCCGAAGCGCAGGTCTCACCCACCATAGAAACGCCTAACGCCTCCATGGCGCGCACACGCCGTGGCGCCTTCCTTCACGTGCGAAGCGCCTTCCCCAAGGCGCAGGTCCACTTGCACGTGGTGTAGGGGTCCCCTGCACTGTTTTCACGCACCCTACCCACGTTTTTGGGTCGAGTTTGGTGATGGGGTGTGACGAGGTTCGAAACCTGTCCGCGGACCTGCAGTCAGAATTTTGACTAAGTCCCCGAGTAACAAAACGTACTACTGAGTTTCGGACGTCGAGCCAGGATTTTGGCTAAGTCCCTCAGTAACAACCTGCACTTCTGGATCCGGTGGATGATCCACATGATCAGGCGGATCATCCACCGGACGCCTCGGCAGGCCTATCGGAGCATTTTCTCCACATGGTAATTTTGTTACTCGATCCGGTCGATTATCGACCGGATTTCGAGTCGCAGCCGGCTCCCAGAGCCGCTGCGCACACCCCAACTTTGGAAGGCCATATCTCCCTCGATACTTGTCCGATTCCGGCGAAACAACTTCCACCGGATTCAGCGACTCGTCAAATTTACAGGGAAATCCTCTATTTTAATATCCGAGCAATTGTCAAGTCGCCAGATCCGCCGGAGCGTAATTTGCACTTTCTGGCGGCTCGTCGGCGCCTCCCGGCGCCGTACTTGGGCATGCGGAGGGGCAATTTTTCAACACGCGGGGCCGCCAGGAAAGCCAACGGTTGCGGTGCCGAGCGGCTCAAGGAGTGGGACAGGAAGAGCACCAGGTACACGGCCACGTAGAAGAGCATGCTAGTGAGCAATCCACTCACAAAGGTCTGGGACTTGGGGAAGGGGACAAGCATCGTGGCGATGACCGACGGCATCGTAGTTCCAGCAGATAGGCGGGCAACCATCGAGGCCAGCGGGAGCCTGGACAACAAGAGCATGGGCGGTTGGGGGCAGGAGTATGCCAGGAAGAACATGAGGAAGGAGGGGCTCAGCAAGAGTGGAAGGAGGGGCTGAGCAAGAGTGGCAACAAGCTGAGATGCGTTCTGGAACACTCTGAGACCATCAAGGATTGCAGGCCAGACAACACCGGGCGTCTGATAAGCATAGTGTAGGGTTAGGGCAAGAGGGAAGGAGGTAAGGGCGCCGGTGTCAGGAGGACCAAGGCCAGCAATGACAGAGGTCACAAATTCCTGTTCTGTAAGAGGGGCACCCACAGTGAGTAGCTCGCTCTGAAGAAGCTTGGCGCAACCTAGGTAGGCCCCAAGTGACACGTCGGCATGACGATGTAGAGTGCATAGGTCAACAAGAAGGGAGGCAGCGGAGTGAAGAGAGTCGGAGGAGTAAAGCGCAAGAAGCGAGGCCCAGGCCTCGCGAGGGCGAGCAAGAAGAGAAGGAATGAGGGTAAAGTGGTCAAGCTTGTGAAGGGCAACGGTGGGAGCAGCGGCGTACAAAAGGTGGAAAGCAAGGGGCGCACGGTTCGGGTAGGTGAGAGGGAGGATGGGGGCGGAATCGTAGTTCTCCTAGAGATTGTGCATGTGTGTCCAAGAGACAAAGTGAGCACACCAGTCACTGAAAGGGGTGCCAGCAACATGGCTAGGAGTAGAGGTAAGGGGCATCTGCGAGGAGGACGGGCGAAGACCAAGGCTGACAAGCTGAGCGACTTCAAACGTCATGGCATCGAGACGAGCCTCAGAGCGAGCAAGGGCAGCATGTGGGTCACCAAGTGGAGGACCGCCAACAGGAAGAGCCCCACCGACGGCTATGGCGCCACCATCGACGCCAAATCCAGCTATGCTAGCCCCTGGAGGGGCAGCGCCCCCAGCAAGAGCAACACACCTGGTAGCAGCAACATCATCAGTGGTGGTAGCAACACCACCCATTGCGTCGGCACCACTGATAACGAAATACCAGCACTGTTAACGAAACCAGCATAGTGTGCGCCATCACCAATTACCATAGCAGTAGCACCAGCAGCACCACCCGAAGTACCGAAGATACTTGCAGCGGCACCAACACCTCCGGGAGGGACCTCACAACTAAGGACAACAGTGCCTCCCACCACCGTAGGACCACGAGCGACGCCAGAAAGAATAGGGCAAGCTAAGGCAAACCCAATGGGAGCTGGGGCAAAAAAGGGGGTCAAGCACCAGGCGGGCCGCAAAGGCATCGACGATGGAAGTTGAGAGAAGGGCATGGGGATCACGAGGAGGGACAGACTGCAGGGACAATGACGTAGGGAGGAGTACGGAGAGCAATGAGGGCAGACGTGATGGCCGCAGCCACAGCGGACCGGGGCAAGATAGGGGCGGACTCGTCGGCAAGAATGGAACCGCCAAAAGCCAGAAAACTAGTGACACGGGAGGAGGCATCAACGACCTGGGCCTCCGCACGAGCGGCTCTGGCAGCAGCTGTAACTGCCAGAGCAACGGTGAGGCCAAGCTCAAGCATAGCGCTACACGAGGTGAGGGACGGGGCAAGAGTGGCGAGGATCAAACGACTACAAGAAGACCGAGCCCTGAGTGGAGGTGAGGGAGAAAACATTGCGTGAGGTATGTGTTTATGGAATTTTGTCAGGACGGGACGGGAAGGAAAGGTGGAAACAACAAGACAGAGCAAGAGGGGTGAGGAGCCGAGCTCGTGAACCAAAAAGCAGGATGTACGAAGCACGTGGAAAGAGGAAAGAAAGGGGCAGCAAAACATTTGATAACAACTAGACACAAGTAAGCACGCAGGGAAGAGGAATAGTACGTGGATAGTGTCGGGAGATGAGAAGAGAGACAAAAAAGGAGATGCAAGGCAATGAAAGATACCACAACAAAAAAGGACAGCAAGAAAGAAAAAGGCATGGTAAGAAGAGGAAGGAGGAAGAGGAGAAAGGAGGGAATGGATGGGGGAGAGAGAGAGAGAGAGAGAGAGAGAGAGAGAGAGAGAGAGAGAGAGAGAGAGAGAGAGAGAGAGAGAGAGAGAGAGAGAGAGAGAGAGAGAGAGAGAGAGAGGGAGAGAGAGAGAGAGAGAGAGAGAGAGAGAGA